>JBCFXI010000202.1:0-242527 GCA_038496175.1 Ampulex compressa | reverse complement strand
CGTCTTCGACAAACTGCAAAGAGAGTATTTGTTATATGTGTAATTGGTGTTGATGGTGATATGAAAAGTGCCATACAAGTTCTGACGATAATAATCAAATATTTTAAGTAGATTCTAAAACGCTCACAAACACAGCAAAGGCAGCAAAAGTCCATCGTAATGACCATATATAAAACAATCTCCGTCCAAAGCTTTAGGGCATAAGAGACAAGTCGCACACAAAATAAGAGCAGCGAGAAGAAGCTCGAAGGTCTCCTTTTGACGCTGCGATCGCGACGCTCGCGTTTTTACTCGATTCGCCTACGAATTTTTTTATAATCGCGCTATACAAAGGTGCGTGGGCGTAGGTATCGATGGAAGAAAAAAGGAGACTATCCTGCACGAACATCACGCGAGATCCGGCGAGACAGGCGGAATTAATCACGCACCGATATACCAGTTCTTAATTGGCAGCGCGTGACACACTTATTAATGGTGGCCAGTCGAGCTGACGATTTTCGAGATTAGGCGGAGCGAGAGAGAGAGAGAGAAAGAAAGAGAGAGAAGGAGAAGGAGGAGCTCTGAGAAGAGCTGGTGAGAGAAAGAGAGAGAGGAGTCAGAAAAATGGTATTCTCTGTTAACATGCCTGTTACCTCTCAGAAATTAATAGCGGCTTCTCTAATTGATACGTAGAATGACTCTTGGATGTGTCCCCTGATCTTCTTGCTTCTCTCTTCTTCTTCTTCTTCTTCTTCTTTCGTCTGTCTTCCTCTGTAGCATCCTCTCGACGATTCTGACTTCTCCACTTTCTCTGGCTGCGATCGTTTCTCTTTCTTGGCAGGTCCGATGCGAATTCTCCTGTGTCCTTTTCGCTCTTTAAATAGATGTCAAATTATACGTTTCCCGATTTCTCGCACACTCTTCCTCTTTCCACTCGATCCTCTTCTTGACTATCTCTCTTCCTCCTAAATCCTCTATCTCCCTTCTTCCAACACTCTTCTTCTTTCCATTCGATCCTCTTCTTTACTTTTCCCTCCGATTTCCCTGTCCCTCTCTTCCTCTCCCCACACTCTTTCCTCCTCCCTCCAATCCTCCCCTCAGCCCTCTCCTCATCCTCTTCCTCGTGCACCGCGACTCCCGCCGGTCAGAACCTTGTTTCTCCCTTTGCATACCGCGCTCACCCATACGATAGCCGATCGGCTCTGCACGTTCACGCGCGCGACACGCTCTTAGACGATCTCACGCGGGGAATCCGCAGACGCCAGGGTGGTATATTAAAAAGATAATCGCCAGCCGTTGGAGGAAGGCTGAGAGAAAGGCGGGGAAGGGACGAGCGATCCTCGAATTTTCCTCGGACGAGGAGGAGCGACACAAAGCAACCGACGGAGATTCCTGGCTCCTTCCACGCTGACTTAGTCTCGTTACTCTTCGACTAGGAGCCGTGGATAAGGACAGAGCTGCCGTTAGGAACAGCGTCTCCTGGCACTCGACGAATGCGACTCCTCGCGTGCTGTGGGCGACTGCTGGAGATTATCGATGTGCTCCGCGCTTTTTCCAGCGCTGCACTTCGTCTCGAGTCCCTTCTCGCCTGGATTGTCTGGAAAATGCGTTATGAGGATTGAGTTAAAAGGGGGTTTTGGTGGCTCGTATACGCGATTTCGCTCTTGACACGTATTTTTATTCGCGTCTTGGCGAGTGCGCCTTGCGATTTTCGTGCACGACCCGATTTGCGTCTCGCGAATGGCACTGGTTAGCGTGGTCCAGAATTTGAGTAAGATTTGAAAATTTTAAGAGAAGAACACGTGTGTGTTAGAAAAACTGTGGAGGCTGTTTACGGGATATGCTATTCCATACCGCATATTATACGAATCGATAGAAAATTGGCAGTTTTGAATCATAAACCTGAGTGTTCTATTAGAACTACTTGTCGCGTGAATTTTGGGACACCCCTTATAATGACTTTTACGAAAGAGGACTTGGAAACTTCTGCCTTCATAACGTACCTCGTGATTGTAAGAGGATTTAAAAGATGAGAATAAGAATAGAGAATACTCTGTTATAAAACTGTGCTTGTAGGATTAATCTTCGCTCTACCACCGCTGTCTTGCATCTCTAGCTCCTCCACAATCATCCTGCTTCTTTCATCGATCCCTTAACCACCATTGTCCATCCTTCGTCTAACATCTAAACACCTCGCGTAGCCTTCTATATACACGCACATACACACGTATCTATTACTCGCGACCATACCCCTTACGCCATATTCACCCCTCGAATTCCATACGCGGCTCGAATTTATCGCGCTCCCCGCCAGGCTTCGACGGAGGGAGTAGGACGCGATGGCGCGAAAAAAGTCAATCTGTCCAAACCTTAATAACGTAGGAGGAATATTAAAAAACGTTCCCGGGAGAGGCTTAACGAAATTTATATTCCAGCGAGGATATATCGTCCTTTATCACCTGCGGCATGGGGGCGAGATTTAAATCTCGAGGCCCTCGCCATGGCCCAGGGCCACGTTCCCTTCGACCTAGGCGCTTAATTTCAATGGGCCCTGCTTCCTCGCCCCCTCGCGGTGACCTCCTCGAAAGTAATCTCATGCTTCGTAAACCTCGCGGTAGCAGGTTCGCGCTAAGCTACAACGAATTTACGACGTCTGAGGCCGCTGACTCGAGGAGACTCCGAGTGTCGTGGTGCCTGGATGATTTCGTCGGGTGAATCGAGTCCCTGGGTTTTCACGCCTCGAAAAAGGGCAGAGTGTTTATGCTGGATGTGCGCGTGGTTTGTTTCGCGCGAGGCGATGGGCGAGGATGGATCGAATCGTGAGCCGACGCGCGAGAATATCGATGGTTTTGTATTGGAAAGACGATGGGTTGGTTGTGGTGTGGAGTTTTGTGGCACTTGGGAGGAATCAAGTATGGTTTTTTGGTTAGAGTTAATATATGGATGTTTTATATATGTAGAAATATAGAGTTTTGCGGGAATTATGAGGAACCAAGTGTGTCTTGATAATTAGGCTTAACCGTATAAATACTCTTCTTCCTTTGAAACGTAATATATTTACTTTGAACCACATTATATATCCTTGATATCGTATCTCATTCACAAGACTGATTATCAATGTTGCTCAGATAGTAAGCTTGCTTAACACTATATCACGCTTTCCAGAGAAACCACGATGTCTTCCTCGCGTTATCGTCGCGACACAAAAATCCACAAACGAAACGAACAATCCTATCTTCATGATACAAAGTACCATAATACAAAGTACACAATATACCTTATCTCCGCGATACAAAGAAACCGACGAGAAATCCATCCGAAGGGAACGTTCGAAAATAACCTTTCGAGAATCTCGCGATGCATCGATGGCCTCTCCGTCAGGAGGACGCATATAGCTTCGAGGAGAGACGTTGGGTCCTTCATCCTGCGCCAAAAATAACGTCACCCACGCTTCCTGGTAGCCTCTCTCCCCGTGAGATCCACGAATCCGTCCGCGACTGGATTTTGGTTTGGATCACGCGGGACGCCGCGTTTGCTTACCTTCCTTCGCGCGTGCCTTTCATATTCCGCCCTTCTTTCGTGGAATATATCGTGCGTTTACTCTCTGTGTATATACATTTAGGCGCATATGCTGCACCAACGTTGCCGCTTGTTCGCCTGGGAAACTTCACGAATCCGAGCCGTGCCTTCCTCAAATCCGCTCCGAGGCCTCCTCGCGTGGAAGGTGTTTCGAGGTTTTACAATGCCATAAAGGTTACGAGGAATTTCGTCCTAGGATCAACGCCCGGAGATTTGGAAACTCTGCTGTCTGGCCAGTGTTATTCGTTATCGGTATTGTTTACAGGTGGATGAGTTGAGGGAGCGGTTGGTTGGAGGATAGGGTGATGGAGCAGTTGATAATGAAACCACAGAATTAGCCTCGTCTTGGAAGAATTGTGCCGTCTTTAAAACGTGTTTAGAAGTATTGTTTTGTGTTTCAGGATTTAATGCAGAGCGTATAATTTTTAAACATTTAATACAAACCTAGCAGCTACTTTCTAGATATATTTATATGCACCACGTATATCCTTAAAGAAAAGTGCCTCTAAGAAAAAACATCGATAGATCGAAAGAACGATTCACGATCCGCAGTCGAGTCGCGCAAAATCTCCGAAAATAGCCTCTCAACAAGTACAATTCTTCTAAGCAACGATTTACAATCGTTTCCACCGCTTCAGTAGCTTTAGCGCCAAAACCAGGGTTAAGAATAAATATTCCATGTACAAATAAGATCCTAAGACAAGAGATGAGTCAGGCCAATACGTAATCGCGGCTCGAGGATATTATTTAAAGCCGATGCTCGAAAGGCGGGGGCCGCCTCGTTGGTAGAGAAGAGGCACCGACATTCCATCCCATTCGTTGCTCCAATTACTGGCGTCGGAGGAGCGACGTTACGATTTCCCCAGAGCGGCCGATAAAGGCACGATTATCCGCACGAAACGCAAGATAAATAAAGGTGGGCTCCGGACGAAACCATGAGAGCAATCAAGGAGATTACGCCGAGCTAACGCGTCCCGCATGATCGCGGTTTTCGTCGCTATTACTCTTCGTCTTCCCCCACGGATATCGCGGCCCGACCTTTTAGCCGTAAACCTCTTAACAAGAGCCGCGCAATCTCTATTTCATGCGATAATTATTCTCTCAATTAAACCTCCTGCATTTTCCAGCCGGGCACTTCTTTCGCTGCCAACGACATAAATCCTAGCTCGCCTTTTTGCTGATGGAGACGCAGCTGGGATCGTGCGATCTGTAGGATAATGTTGGGCTCGCTTCGAAATGCGTGTGTTTCTAAGTTGATCTTACGTGTATATTCTCTAGGCAATTCTATGCTCTCTATGTATAACTCTTTGCTCTGGGTTGATTAGTTTTTCTGCTCTTGGTTAGTCTAAGATTACATATCGTTTATGGAGAGTATAATAGAATTAGAATTATTCAGCATCGAAATAACCAAGAAACATATGAATATATATATACGATACAGATTTTGTTAAGTGGTATTAATAATTTAAAATGTCGAGTCTATTCTAATACGCTCACAAACACCCATGGCAAAGCTCACCAGCGAACTCCGGCGCGCGGAAAGAAATCGCTTCCTTAAACCCGACTTAACTCGAGCGAGTGCGCTAAGAGTTTAAGGAACCGAGGCTTCAGCGCGGTTTCCACGTAACCCACGGCAATAAAGCCGACGGCCCTTCGCGTCCACAAAGGGTGGCCCTATCCGATCCCTCGAATCCGGCAACGCCGGCGAACCTCCGCGGCGGCTTTTACTTTTATTGCGGCCCCAGAACGACTGGCCCCGTTCCTGTAAACGCGTGTGAAACGCGGCTTTATTGGTTTATCCTCGCGGGCCCCTCCGCGAGTAGATCGAAGCGTGTGGTAAAAATCCAGAGAGCGGAATAGGTTAAGGAATAACAGCGGTTTATTAGAACGATTTGGCTGATATGGTAGAACCAAGGAATCTTTATACTCTAAGCATCTTGGTTTAAATAGTGAGTTCGAATTAAGTACCTTTACAAGTACTTGACACTGGAAGTATTGGCCACTCTCAGGACATGTTTAAAAGATCGCGTATATTTTTAAAGAAAAAAAGAAGATAGAGAGAAGTTTCGATAAATTAATTCAATGATTTGAACGCTGCATAAAAATTGGGAGGCAACCATGACTTGATAATTGAATATCCTCGAACATTCGACTTTCTTAAGAAAAGGACAAGAAATTCGATTCTCCCGTTAGAGTACCTTAAATAATTGGAGCGTCGAGGTGGTTCGCGCTTAACGTAGGGAATAAGAGCGAAGAAACGGTTCACGCTGCCGCGGCTGGAAAGCGAAGAGAGAGAAAACCGAAGGTCTGAAACCGGCTTGACGGTGCATCCTTGTATGATGCAATCGAAATACGGTTTCTTCTCGTAGACTGTGACCTCTCGTGAGGCACGGCTGGAGGATATAAAAGTGTCATAACATCCGCGTTCCCTTAAATTATACGCGCTTAGCTTTTCCTACCTTCTTTCCCAATATCATCGTCCACTTCACGTGGGTGGTCACTGAACGTACAAACGAGTCCCAAAAGTTTCTTCCGTCCTACAAGAAAGTTTCCACGAGCAAATAATAGCTGCACAACGTATTTCTTCCCTATCACTTTATCGAATCACGAGCACAACTGGAATACAACCGAAGGACAAAGTCTACAGCCTTCGAATCGTAAATACTAAATATTAATTAACTGTAATAAAGTATGATCAATCCTAATATATAATCAGATCTTTACAATAATGCCTCGAACTCAAAAAAAATCAGTGGAAGCAGTGTTGTACATTTAATATATAAACGCGTGGTGTATAAAATTCATAATAAATTGTGTAAGAGAAAAATAGATGATTATGCAGTATTTTATTCTTGGTAGCTCTATTATCGAACCGCAGGTTGCATTATAACGAAAATCCTGCCGACGTGGCGACGTAAGTAAGAAGCATCGCGCCTCGAGATTCTCCATTCGGAAAGGCATCCGCACGGGCCTTTCGAGGCTAATACGGGTCTAAGGCTGCCTAATGCGCCGTACAGTACGCCGCCGGATCCTTATATAGGCAAGGCGTTTAATTAACATTTCTCGATGACCGCAGGGAACCGCCGACTGCGTCACGTCAGTCTCGTTCGCACGGTTGCTCAACCGCCCGGCACCGTTACGATAAGAGAGCCTTCTATCCCCGCAAATCACGGCTTCACCGAAATATCAGCTTGGCCTATGTGTATTTTTGATATTAAGTTAAATTAAGTCGCTTGGGGTGCTTGATGGATCGTGAAATATTCTCGAGATAAAGATATGGTTTATAGGAGAGTCTTGTATCGACACAAATCACGGCTTCATCGAAATATTAAGTTGGTTTACGGCTATTTTTAATATTAAGTTAAATTAAGTCACTTGGCGTACTTGATGGATAGTAAAATTCAAGTATCTTATTCAAGACTATTATAACAACGATTATAAAAATATTACAAGGATCCAGACATCTTCTCTGAGCTATACAACGTGCGAGTACGATTACTCGTGTATCAACCACACCGTACTCGTCATAATCGCTTACAAATCGTCCCCTCGACGCGACGTAACTCGCGTCAAGCTTTGCAACGACTTGCTCAAATGTAGTTTTACGAGGAATCACCTTTATGCTGCCAGCTCTTCGAAGCGCGTTTAAATATCCGTCGCTTAGATAAGACGTTCCCAAGGCGATGGACCTTTCGACTCGTGCGCAGGCCGCCGTAACCTGCGCTGTTAACATTTTCGTCGCTTTTGGTAATGCCACCGCTCGTAATTGGGCGCCTGGACGAATAACAATGGGCATTTGCGGGTAATCAATGTCAATCACCCATCTAACTCCCTTTTCTAACGCGCGTGTAATTACTCGAAGTTGGGCACCGGGCGGAGGAACCAATTATCCGATTGCGTGTGCCCCCCAGCTGCAGCCGCGATCTTGCGTAATTACGTCTTTCGCGATGGCATCGTGGTAAGCGAGTGATATTTCCTTTTCCGCGCCTCCTCGCCCAACGCGCGGATACTTTCTCGTCTCTGGGATTTTTCCGGCTGCTTAGGGTGGCTGTAAGTCGCGCGATATCGACCTTCTCGATATTCATTTCGATGTTAATTATCGTGAGTCAATTCTTTAATTACTGAGCCACACGCGAAGTAATATAGAATTATTCCCACAATGAATACATAATACCGTGTAAAAAGATTGCTTCGAAAGACCACAAGTATGTATCCCTAAATATTAAAAGAAACGTTTTCTTAGATAAACTCTCTTTCCTAAAGAAGTTCTTCTTTTCTTTAATAACTTTCTTAGATAAAAATACTGTTCCTAACCAAAAAAACCCTCTTCATTTCCATCTCTGACAAAAAACCCACACACTGTTAAGCTGCAACAAAAATACCTCCAGTAGACTCAACTATCTCTCCAAAGCAGAACCACGCGCACTTCGATTCGCTTTCCTCGCCAAAAACCACGCTTGCCAAAATCAAAAATTCACAATTTCAATTATAAACCCGTGTCTCCTATCAAAACGACTTCCCACTTAAATTTCAAGACACACCATAAAAATCCTCACCCTGCTCCTTCGCCACCCTCGCAAATCTCCCTTTGAAAAAAATCGAGGAGCGCGTGGGCGGCAAAGGGGTGGAGGAGAAGAGGACGAGGGGAAGAGGCGAGGGCGGGGCAGCGTGGTCGTCGTTAATCAACTAATTCGGCCGAATGTTAAATTGCAACGTGGCCGCGTCTATCCATCTGCCCGTCAGGCTGTCCGTGCCCGTAATCGCGTGTCCCGTGATTATAGGACTCCTACCGATATCCGCCACTTAACGGGTGGAACCGGGCATTATAATAAGTGCGTGTTCCTCGTCGGTCCTGGGCCCGATATCGCGCCTATTAAGCGCCTCCACGGGCCCCGAGAGCAACGAGGGGCCCCGCGCCTGCCCCTCGAAAATCGGGAATTGCTGGCGCGTAATTCACCTGCGCCTTCATCTTGGAGTTCCATCGTAAATCTGAGGACTGCACCCGACGTCCGGACGATCCTGGTTAATATTAATTAATTGATATTCCGGAGGATCCTGGTTAGTATTAGGATTAATTAAATATACACAGGTGCTCGTATTTTTCGAGAAACGTGCCCGGTAGTCGTACAATAAAAATGGTAATTTCATTAGCGATCGTACATCCGGCATATAATCATAATATATAAATATATATAAATACTATTATATTATTATTATAAATATTACATTATTCGCCACTACTTAGTCCGTGAAAATATTTAGTAAATATTCCTGATTTTCCACACACGGGCGATCGTGAAGAAAATCCCGCTAATATCGATTAAAAAACACCCTCGCCCAAATAACTTCTTCACTTCCGAACTCTTTATCCAAGTCTCGACCGCGCAAGAAATCCCAGTGCTTATATTAAGCACCGTGGTTACATCCGTTAAAACGCGTAATTTCCCTCGGTGCGTTAGCCGCTTCGCCCAAAAGGGAATTTTTGCCGCTCCTTTTGGAATTCGACTCCCTTCAAGAAGCTGGCGCGAGGCGGAGGGGGGACTCCTCGCTTTTTACCCGGAATTCGGTCGAGGTTTACCCGACTCGCCGCGGGATACTCGTGTTTCTTCTTGTCTGCCCCGGCCGGGAGAAAAAAGAGGAGGGCAGGCCGTTGGTGAAAAATGTAGCGCTACGAAACGAAAATGGGATACGATACAAAGGGCCGCGCTTTGGCGCCCTGATTTCTTTTTACCCCCGATGCGCACACTTTTACTTCGGTGTCGTACATCTCGTTAGCGGCCCGAGCCCTTCGATGATTTACGTCCGCCCGACGACGATCTCCGTTTCGGAATTGAGACCGTGCTTCGTGAGATGAAGGGCATTTCTGTATGAATTTCTCTGGAAACTGTGACTTTATTTTTCGAATGAGAGAGAGCACCAGGACATTATTATTATTCGACAGGAAAATGATCTACGTACTCCACCAAAGTTCCAGCTCCATGAAGACTGAAGTAGAATTCAACAAAGTACATAAATATTTCTCTGTAAGATCAAGAACTACCACTTGCTCTTAAATTCCAAGCGATCGATTATTTAAACGCTACGTAAAATCCGTATTACTATTTATTTCGTTATCAATCCTCCACCTTCACACAATATCTCTCACAAATAAAACAGCCGTTATCTCGCAGCAGCCTTTCTCGATTCTCCTGGAAGCATCGGCTAAAGGATTGCGACCAAGGGAGACAGATTGAGTTCTTGAACCTAGCCAGATGTTCGTGAACGGGACACCGAAAGCCAAATTACACGAGCCCGCGGTATTCTAATTTGGGAAGCTTCCTCGACACGTGTACCACGTGCCGGCGCAACGAGTGTACTTAGGCGGAAACTCCCTTTTTCTCTTAGGATTTCGGCCCGACATTCGCCCCCGGCCACGTCGCTGCTTTCATCCAGCATCCTCAATGTCTCGCAAATGGGCCGTTCATCTCGAAACTGGAGCAACCTCGTTTGAAGAGCGGATAATATCGATGATAATAATACGCGAGGTTTGAGACTGAAGCTACCAGAGCGGTGGAAATGAGGGGTTAGTTGTTTGTTAGAAAAAATACTGTATTTCGTAAGAGAGTATTTTTTGAGATTTTGCATCGCCTTATGCAGTGTGTTAATTATCATGGATTTATTCATATCTTCTCTTGAAAGGCTTTTTTTTTTAAGGATGTACGTGGTGTATATGGGATGTTTGAGAGTTTAAGAAGCACGTAATTTTGATAGAAAACACGGGTTTATAATTAAAAATGGTAAATTTTGTATGGATTTATAATATACGTTAAATAGCGTATTGAGTAAAGAGTTTTGTTGGCTCATACGCACTCCTTTTCTGAAATTAACAAATCTTGCGTATATATTGATATATCTACACAGTGGCAAGTAGATTTAGTATTAAGAAACCTATATTCGCCACTTGCTGCGTGGCTTTAAGCAGTAATCATAAGATACAACTCTGATATCCTAAATCAACACATCACGCTCTCACAATATATATATATAACACATTTATTATAACAAACCCCTGACGAATATCGATTCGAACGCACCATTGCCATCGCCTTCTTTCATCCACGAAGAATACGCAGTGAAAGTCATCGAAAAAGCCCGATACCGGGGCAATGGAAGCACCGATTATTAACGGTATTGGCAAACGTGGCGTGGAAGGCAAACCAGCGAGTATCTTGCGGTGAGGGGAAAAAAAATGCACTTGCTCCACTGTCAAAATAAACGGCTCAAATAACAGGCTTCGCGCTTCCGATGATCCCGATGTTGCGTCTTTCAGCGGTGGAAGGTAATCGGCCGCAATTGCGATACCCCCTGCGCAAGATTGTCGCTCGCCTTGATCCACCAGGAGTTCAGTGGCCGCGGTTACGATCGATTTCGCGATGGCCAACGACTCTGGAACATCGAGATCGAAACGCGGAAATAAGATTCGATTGTTGCGCCTAGAGGGCTCACTTCGTACAGCGGAGAGAGCGGATCTAGGAACTAAGTTGGGAATGTACTTTCGCGCCTGGAGTAGAATATATCCAGAGTTGGCGAGAGTATGAGAAATTATTCGTCTATCGAGCAGTGATTCTTGGGTGGAAAAGGGATGTTTATAGAATTTGAGATTTAATTAATAGATTTAATCGACTTCGTCTGGTTTTATGGAGTTAGAATGGTGGTTGACAGTGGAATTATTTAGTCGGTTTCATTTGAATTATATTATAAAACTGTCTTTCCTATCAAAATGACTTCCTGCTTAAATTCTAAGACTCCTCACCCCACTCCTTCGCCATCCTCACAAATCCACCTTCAAAACACAACACACATCCTAATTCCTCCACCCCACACAACACCAAACCTCCCAAACCTCTCACACCACCCATCCTCAACCTCTCCTCGCGCGATCTCTCGACAAACCCATCATCCA
The DNA here is from genome assembly GCA_038496175.1 of Ampulex compressa. Taxonomy (NCBI): domain Eukaryota; kingdom Metazoa; phylum Arthropoda; class Insecta; order Hymenoptera; family Ampulicidae; genus Ampulex; species Ampulex compressa. The sequence continues at coordinate 231,027 of JBCFXI010000202.1, read as the reverse complement.
CGTAAGAAAAAAACAGTTAGCCCCGCCTCGTCCACCTCTCCCCTCCTCCTCCTCACCCCACGAACCCGCAACAACACGTGGCCCACTTCTGATGTATCGCGGATCTTTCGAGTTTCGCGCCGTACCGGAAGTCGGCGGGGCCAGGCCCTCTGGAAGCGTGGAGCCGGGCTCCCGCAATCGCGATCGACCGATCACCGGCCCACCAATGGAGAGACATTATTTCTCAGGGCCTCGAAATAGGTCGTGTAAGTGCCTTCGTGGCCCACGTGCCCCTGGTGGACACTTCCAGGTAGATATTGCCTCGAGGACGAAGAAGAGGCTCGTGCGAGAGGAGAAGAAGAAGAAGGAGGTGAGTCTAGAGGTGAGGCTGGATGAGTGGCTGGAGGTGAGGCTCCGAGAACGAGAGGAGGAGGCGAAGCTGGAGGATCGAGAGGAGGTGAAGCTGGAGGAGTAAGATGAGGTGAGGCTGGAGGAGGTACGGCCTCGCTATCGCGGGCACGCCTCTATCCCCCTTGTCACCTCTCGGAATGACGTTCGTTCCGGATTATTTATTGCCGTGAAAAATACTTCGAAGTGTCCACCGATAAGAGCGACTCCTCCGGCACCGCTTTATCTCGGCTTTGTTGGGACCGACGCGGAGCCCCATTCGCCCACGTTAACCCTCGGCCGCTGGACGAGGGGCGGAAGGGGGCTGCTCGAACCATTTCTCCCTACCTCCTCGTTCTATTTTCTTCGCGCGGCGCTTTGGCGCTCTCTCGAAGCCGTTTGAGGAAATCCTGGGGTTTTATTGCGGCTGGAATGTGTATTGTCTTGCGGGTATGGTGGTTGAGGATGAATATTTATGTTCTTCTTGATCGTGGAATTGAATTATTTGCTTGGGATGATTATTCAGACTGGGTCTACTTGCCACTTTGGGATGTATTTAATATACAACATACATCTTAAACAAAGAAGGGAAGGTAGAGGGAAATCGTCTTCTCTATTTGCTTCACGTGGCGTTTTGGCATCCGCAACATTTCAGAAAATCCTAGGGTTTCATTCTAGGATTTATTTATTCCGAGATCTGTACAATTCCTCCATATTTTAACTCTGACTCGGGAGTGAATACCAAAATTCGGTGTATTTATAAAATACTCTCTACTCCGTAACATCAACTTGCTTCACGAACATCCAAGAGCTATCATAAGTAACGCTTCTGATTTCTATTCCTCCCAAAATTCATCTATGATCGTTAGAAACGTGCGCGTAATTAAAACACCATCCCTATCCTGTAAAAAAACCATCTTTCGATCACCATTGCAAAAATCCCAGGATTCGCCTCGCGCCTCCTCGCAGAAAAACTCTCTCTTTTCCCCCCTGCCTCGGCCTGACCGAATTTCCTCCAGCGCGACTCGATTATCAGCCGCTCGACACGCGCCGTCGCATAATCGTTCCCGACTCCGTGGCGCGTTTCACGAGTGGCCTGGCACGTTCTCGAGCTGCGGGCCCTTCGAACACGTCGTCCCGCTGTCTCTGAATCATTGGCATCGATATGCAGCCACGCGTCGGTCAGCGCACGGCCCGACGGTTTATTAAACATTACGAATGCGGTCCACGCCCAATATTCCTCGCGCCTGTCGGCCCGATCGGTATTTCGTGCCGAGGCGTGAATGTTTTCTCACGCGCGCGTGCCCGCGGCTAGGCCCACGGCCGAAAACCTGTTCGCGCCACTTCCCGATCGGTCCTCGATGGCGCGGGAGCGCGACTTTTATCCTGGAGGAGACGCGACCTTCGAAACTATTCGCCTATTTATGAATCAGGTTCGTTTGGCCCAGGAGTAAGCTTTGGGTTGTGTTTGCTACGCTGTTTAATCGGTTGGTTGTGTTTGATATGTATCATACACGCGTGGTGAGGAATAAAAAGCTAGTATTTGATGTGAGAACTGCAAATGTCTGTAATATGTAATGCGTGTATTATGTAGTGGTGTGCTTTGTAGGAGAGCTGGCTGTGAATTGAATTGTATCGGTTTCTAGAAGATGATAAATGAATAAGGATAGTTCTACGTACACTCTGCTTTTCGTGTTATTCAGATCTTATTATCGTATTTCTATTTATTTTATAGCTCTGAAATACCTGTAATGATTTTTAATATTTCTGTTTAATATATGCATTCAAACTTCTAACACTACCACTCCCATATCCCCAACTCGAATTTTTCTAACCGTCTTCCGAATCAAAGAATATTCCAACACAAACAACGAGAACCCCTCCCACGCCTCCTCCTCATTCACAAGAACAGCTCGACTCATTCGGAATATTATGAAAGGAGGTAGGGTATCGATTATACTCGAGAAACAGTAATCTAGCGGTCTTAGCAGCGCCGAATTCCCGATGCCAGCTCCCATAGCCGAGCGGCACGTTCGTTGAACTCTGTAAAAAGGGACGCGAGATATTCCGGCTTACGTGGGCGGTTCCGACGACTGCGATCGACTCTCGGGGCCTTTTTTCCCCGCGCGAATCCGCGGCCAAGACGTCTCTCTCGCCTCGAGGAGGATTACTGTCGCGGACGGGCCAAATCGCAGGTTCCTCGGCGATTTGGATAACGTGCGAACAAGTCGCAGAATCGTTCCTCCTTTTTGAGCCGCGAGCCGCGAGACGAAGGCTGGGATTAGCGTCAAACCGCCGACTTTATGCGAGCTAATAAACCTTCCTCTCTCCCTCGCTGGCCGCCCTTTCTTTCTCTAGCGCGTTTTAATTTTAGTCGCGCCCGCGACAACCCTCGAGCGATTATTGCGCGAGCCTCGAACAGCTGTGTAGCGCTGTTCGAAGAGAACCGTTGCAGTGGCGATGACTTCGATCAGCCTGGAGAAGCGGAGACACTTTCCGCGAATTTAAGAGCGCGATCCATCGATGTGAACGTTTTGTGGGAATTTAGAGAGCGTAATCGACGAACTGTGAACGTTTTGTGAGGATTTTGGGAGAATTGTTTCGTAGGATAGTGGAAGGCAATTTTTAAAAGCAAGATTTTTTAAGAGAGGTTTTTGAAAGGGTCGAACTAAAGTTGAAAGGATGAATAGGAGAAGAATTGAGGGTGAATTCGAAGTTAGTTCGCTGTTTATTCACTTGCTGTGCTATTTAGCTCGACTTCACTCCACGAGTACCACTCGTGATATTTCTATATACCTCTGCCTTCATTCCACGAGTGTTACTCGTGATTTTTAGGTTCCTTCATTCCACGAGTGTCGCTCATAAAGTTTACATTTCGCCCAAACTTCATCTTACAAGTGTGACTCGTGCTATTCGCGTCTATTCCAAAATTGTTATCAGGAATCAGACTATTTAACAGCGGTTAAGAACGCATCCGCGATTTTCCATGGTGCGTACGCGTGAGAATGATTTCCCAGCGCGCAGCTCGTTCCGGATATCCTGTCGAAATAATCGTAGGATCAGAGGCACCGCCTTGCCGGAAACGAGCGCAATAAGCGGAGACGTGCCTCTCGCACGAGATACGATCTCGTTGACAAAGTGTCACGAAGATCTCCTAATTAGGAGCTAAAAACGATCGAGGGATGGCAGTAAACGGAGACTTTAAATAGTAAGTTGTAATTTAGTACGTTTATAAGTGTTTAACAGTAAAACTACAGGAATCTTTCGATACATACTTAAAACACCACATAAAAAAAACATATATACATAAAATAAAATAAAATATAATATAATATATAAAATAAAAGAAGACAAGGAGAAATTCCAATAAATCAATACAACGATCATAAATGAATACAAATCATGAAAAATCTCCGAAAATACATCCTCGTAAAGCGCTACGAATTTTTTAAGAAACAACTGACCACTCATTTTCACTAGTAGGATCGTTATATCGATTCGTACAAATTTCCCATTACCCTCTCGTTATTTAAAAGATCCACCTGGTGTTATAAATGCACCTCGAAAGTGGCCAGTGGTTCGAGTGTCGAACTATTATCTAAAATCCGTGCGGAGGAGTCGGGAGAAATCTATCGGCCATTATCTCAGCCCCTCTCGGGGAGAAGTTCCGCAAAAAGCGGGAAAACTCCTGGGCGCTCGAATAAATTTCGCTGGCAAACGCACGAGTGTCGTAAAGATAAGCGGGCCGCGCAACACGTTCGACGGCCGTAAATCCATCTAAACGGTTACGGACAGGAACACGAGCATTCGAGGTGATAAGGAAATCGAGATTTTATCGGGACTTAATTCCATAAATCGTTCTAATTAAGTCGGGCGATCGGCCGGCGGATAAGGACTCACGCGAATGCGGATGAAATCGATCTCCTTCTTGCTACCGAGGCCTGCCCTCCGTGAAGGCTCCTCGAAAAGCGAGGGATATCAATGTCAAAACACTTGCTACTCGATGATAATAACGAAATAATCGTCGAAGTGAAATGGAAGTCGTGGTAATGGATAATTGTTCACTGCTCGTTGATACGGTTTCGTCGATTATCGTTAATATTGCGAACCATTGTTATTATATCGAGTGGTGGTGACGAGTGATGGATAATTGTCCACGTTAATAATGATAATTGTTGAATTGTATTATCCACTGCTCGACACCAGTTTAACAATTGTTATCAACTATTCCAAGGAGGAAAATTAGGAGCGACTACATCACTCTAATAGTTAGAAATAACACGTACACCCAATTCTTCTTTTACACGATTTTGATTTAACACGAATCAGGAAAGAAATTGAATTCTCTTTTAACACGATCGACCCAATTTCCAAGGAGAAAATCTTGCTTTACTTTTATCCTTATAACCGCTACATCGGAGATACTTTTTTACACGAAGTTATTTTACGCGTATTCTTAACGTATATAATTAAATATATTATATACACGGCAACTATACAATAAAAAAATACCACCCAACAGGAAGACAATAAAAAATAACCACACCTCTTTACAATCCCTTTCTTAAAATCACGAATCCATCCCACAAACACCTCTCCCACCAGAAAACCATAATCCACACCACACCCTCGCCCAATACTCACACCAAGCCCCATCCCACATCGAATCCTCGTGCCTCGCGATCCCACAGCTTCCTCCTCCAGCCTCCACCTCGAGCGCCTCCACCTCGAAAGGCGCTTTTCCCAAAGGATCGAAAGGTTGTAAAATCCCCGGCGTACATTTCCTTGTTGAGAGTAGCAGCAGCGCTGAATGGCGGCCGACAAACGAGCGGCGAGCCTAGTTCGACGAGGCGTCCCTTGGCCGGCAAAAACACGTCTTTTTAACGCGGCTCCAGGCGACAGGGCGAGGGGAGGGGGGAGGGAGTGGAAGGGGCTCGAGGGGGATAGGGGAGACAAAAGGAGCGCGCCAGTCGAGGCGGATTCGGAATATCGAACGAGCGAGGACGCTTTGTAGAAGCCGTGCACCTTCTCTCATCCTCTGGACTTCCGAGAAAACGAGATCCAGAGATCTCCGCCTGCCTCTCCTCTCTCTCTCCTCTCTCTCCTGGCGCAAGCCGACATCCAGAAGACGTGTCTCCACGTCGTCCATCTCCGTGTCGTTCTAGGATTCGCACGAGGCCCCCGCCCGCCTCGCCCCTTTATCTCTCTATACAGTCGCGCGGCCCTTAAGCGTCGCCTCGGAGCGCGTAACAGGAGCGGAACACGGATGGAGGAGGCAAAAAGGAGGACGACACCGTTTCGCGATGCGCCGCCACCTTGCTGGAGGATTTCGAAGGGAGGGTCGAGGGGAATGGTGTTGCTGGAATTTGTTCCTGGAGGATCAAAGGGTTGGGATCGTTGGGTTTTGGGTTGCGTGGGGGAGTTGGGTGATGAGTACTGGTTGCTTGAGTGGTGCGAGGTTGTTTTTTGGGGAAGGGATTAATGCTTGCGAGTTATAATTTGTTAGTGGTTTTTGTAGTGGTTTATAGTAGGATATAAAGGATGTTTGGAGTAGGTGATTTAAAAGAGGACTATCTCGAGTGATTTCGCGACAATTTTTGGAAGCTAGAAGGTGTTTCGAGTGAGTTTGATGGCAATTCTGAGGATTGTTTTGGGAGGTTTTAATCGAATAATGTGATCGATGGAGATACGAAGACATTGTGGGTCTTCCTTCGGATGTATTTAATATACCAGCTTTATATTCGCCCTCTTTTCACACCTGCTAAAAGACCCAATCCCAGATCCGCGTAGTATCGCAAAATCCCACTGTGAGAAAAAAGGAACTCGCAAACCGTCGCAGCTGCAGCTCGAAAAAGTAGTTTCCAAATCCAAAGACGAGTGTAAAACGGAGGCTCGGCAAAATTAGCAATTTGCAGGGAGAGTCGATAATCTCGAGGTGTTTCGACGGATTAGGAAATACGTAAAACCTTCGAATCACCCCTTTCCAAGGGCCAGGGGGGAGGGGGAGAGGTATCGTAAAAATCCCGAGGGGACGAAAGGGGGAAGAAGAAAGACGAGGGACTTCCAGGCGGCCTCGTATCGAGTGGCCTAGTAAACCGGAATATTTTATCGTATTTTTATAGCGATCGGCCGACGTGACGGTCGAACCGCCTGCTCCCCCTTTTCTTTCTCGCCGCCATTCGTCGTCTGCACGCGCAAGGCAGCCCTCTCCGGCCTGCGGTTGGATTATTTACGCCTCCTCGTGTAAACATCCTCGCGTCGACGACTGCAGCTTTCGCGGAGGCGCCTTGACGAAGGCCAGAAGGACAAAGAGCTCGTGGAACCAGCCTCCTTCCTTCTTTGAGTCATCCTTGACGCGGACTGATAAGCTGCTTTGGTCTAGGAGTTGCTTTTCGTGCTGGATTTTAACCTTCGAAGCTGTGGAATAGATGCCACGGATGCGCGAGTATTCGTTCTTTGTTCGATTTATTTCACGTGCCGACGCTTTTGGTGTAGGAGATACTGTTCATGGTGGACTTTGAACCATGAGAGTTATAGAATAGATATCGCATGGGGAATTATCGAGAGGTGATGTGCGAGTATTCTTTCTTGCTTAGATCCATTTTTGGCACTGGCTACTAAGCTCTTTTGGTTCAGAAGCTACTGTGGATTTCGAGCCCGCATTTTATTAGCTGAACGCACCTCAAATTCACGCAAAACTTCATAATTTCTAGAACAGAGTGTCTACGTGCCAGCAAAGCCTCAGAGTCGATACTCTATTCCTTACATCGCATACTTACATCGATACAAAATATTTAATTACGAATCTGCGTTTTCTGTGGAAATCACTTCTCGCGTGAATTCCGCGACGCTCAAAACGACGAGCGATCCCTTCGAGCCAACGAGCCGCCTTATCTTAACCTGAAACGGCACCGAGCTGCCTGCGTTGACATTTCTCCTCAAATTCCTCGCACATTCTTTACGCCTTACGGAGGAACAAACACGTTCGAAACTTCCTGCATAATCAGCGTGTGAATTCCCCTCCCAGAAATTCTACTCCTTGCCGGTTATTTAACCGGTGAACACAGTCGGCTAATAGTTTCACGTCCGTCGACACCTTTTATCTCTCAACGATCTACCCAAGGATACTTATTACCACCCAAAACCGCTCGAAAGCACTTTTCGAGATTTTCCATGATTTTATCGCTGCGCCTCGCTCATTATATTCATCCACGCGATAAAGCGGCCGGTAGGTTGAGCGTTAGATCTCAAATCAAATCCATTACACCGGCGATAAATCATTGGAGCAACCGCCGTTGCGCCAACGCTCTTTTCCATCCGGCGTATTAAATATCCTGGATATTCCAATCAGCCAGAGCGGTTAATTAACGCTGAACCCAGCAGGCACTCTCTGGACACGTTCGCGTACACCGCGTGTATCTTTACAGTAAAAGGCTATTAAGAGGAGATGTCAATAGATCGATAGAACGATTCAGGCTCTGCGATCGAATCGTGCAAAGTCTCAAAAAAAATGCCCTCTTACGAGGTACAGTATTTTTTCCAAGAAATCACTGGCCGCTTATTTTGACCGCTTGGTAGGTTTGGTGTTAGATAGAAGATAGAACGATTTACACTCTGCAGTAAAATTACACAATATCTCGAAAAACGCGCTTCTACAAAGTACAACGATTAATAAAAAGAACCTCTGACTCTTCATTTTGACCGCATCAATAAGTTCAGCATCAAACTCAGCGATCAGCCGCTCGAGCAAATCGTAACACTCGCTCCTCCGCTTCCGCGCAAAGCTCCTTTCGATTCCAATCAGCGAAAGTTCCCGCAAATTCGCCACCTCCGCGATTACGCAAGGCCTGCCGCGAACGACGCGCAAAATCATTTCCTCCTCGCGCTTATCTTCGAGGCACATCTTCGGGAATGCCTGGAATTAACACGTAAATGCGCCTGGCAATAAATCTCCCTGGCGTGCCTCGGAATTCCGCGTGCATGAAACCGGCCTGTCCTTCATCCGGGGGGGTTTCGTGTCATTATCATTAATGCGTGAAAGGCGCGCGCAAGTAGAATACGCGCAGGTGCGCCCGCATTAGCCGCGTATTCGCACGTATAAGCGGCTCTTACGAGAGCGATTTCTGCCGGGGAGAACTGTCCAAGTCGTTTCGCAACTATCCTTCGAATAAACCACTGATAACGTGGGAAATGCGTCACGCTTCCTCGATGGAGGTTGGTTTTCAAAAATTTCCAGAGCGGCTACCCCTGGTTGGCAATGGTCTATAGGTTCAATTGTGGACCCTTTCAAATCGATCATCGCTTTGCATTCTGGATTTTGGGTTTTAGAATTTGAGATTTGAGTGATTGTGTTTTTGTTAGGTGTGCAACTGTGGTTTTGTTGTGGGGAAGGATGGATGATACTTTGAACTACAAATGGTTTTTTAGGATAAAGTCCTAATTTCAGGAATAAATCGATAAAAGCGAAGTTGTCGGAGAATAAGGAGTAAGTATCGATTATAATATATGTAAAGTGTATGGATCGTTTGACCATGTAGAGTGGCTTTCTGATTTCCCCGAATCCACGAATTCGGAAATGTAGACAGCGCTCAAACACGTTTACCAAGACGACGATGTGAAACCCGCGCGGCTAATACAACCCGCGATATTACAAAATTCCCCTTAGTTCCTGAACGCACTCGGTGTATATACATATATATATCTTCGAGCCGAGAGAAACTTTGTTCCGTGTACTCGGATCGTTCAAACAATAAGCGCAATAGCAGACCATAACGCACGCCCCGTTATCGCTCTGGGTAAACGCGAAAAAATTTCGTTCTCGGTTTGCCCACGTGAGTCACGCCAGATGGAGAAGAGGCGGCCCTGGAAAACTGTACGCGCCTTTGTGTACCCTCCAGAAAGATCCTGAAGGTTCTCCACGCGCGCTCGAAAGTCTGTACTCGCGGGAGATCGTTGGCCGAATCTTGCACTTATTGAGAATTGACTCCGTTTCAAAGCGTCGATGAGGAATTTACTGGATATAGGAGTGTTTTAAATTCACGTAAGATTTGAAGATTTTGAGAAAAGGGTGTCCGCAAAGCCCTGGAGGCCACTTAGTCGATGCGTTATTCTATACTTAACTTTATACAGTATACTTCATGCATCAATAAATATTTACGTCGTTTTCTATCAAAATCACTTCTTACTTGAATTTTGAGACTCGCGTAAATTTCGAGACACCCCATATATCTACTAGGCGGACAACCAAGTAGATATATTTATACATCTAAAATGTTAAACCCATATCCCTGTTCAATAGTCGATACTTCAATGTATACCACGTTCAATCATCCACTATTCAACGTACATTCACCTCCCAACGAATTTACTAAACCCGCCAATATTCCACGCTCAATAAAATAAAACCCAAGAACTCCCACGATCTTTTATGCACCACTATAATAAACGACAATCATCGTCGCAAAAAGCGGAGTTGTCGAAAAGCACTGCCAATTATCCTAAAAGACCCGTACGCGGGTAAACCGAATGCCGACGACGAGCCTACAAATCCAGGTTTCCACTGGCCCATTTTACCATCAAAATTTCACGGGGGCCGAACGTTAAACAGGCTAGCCGTGCATTATTCCCAAGCGCGGTGCGCCATCAAAGCGAGAAAGCCGATTACCAGTTCGATTATTCTTTGGCCATAAAATTGAAATTTCCGAACAGCGCCGATCCCGGCCTCTGGCGCAAATAATATACTCGAGACAATGGGCTCGGCTAGCGGCCATCGAGTGCGCGTTGAATGTTCTATTCGAAATCCATCCAGCTGCCGATCCGCGGCTTCTTTCCCGAATTTCGACGGGTGAAACAATGCTAATGCGCCAGGGCCACGCGGTTTATTCAATCGGCGAGGATCCTGGATCGAGTGGCTTGCGACAGTTTATCGATTTGGCCCAGGAAAAATTCGATGGTCCCGCGGCAGGTGCGCGAGGAGAGGATCGATGGAGGCCGGTGCGCGGTTTAAATGTATCGAATTGATGGATTCTTGAGACGCGTATCCTGAGATGAATGGAAGTAGGATTAATGAACCGTTGTTGAGTATTTGGTGTAACGTGTAGCTCGGTGATAGTCGAGCTGGATGATTCGAGAGAATAGTTAAGGGTGTATATATATATTATTTTTATAATGAACCTTTTTCTAGGAAAATTACTTCTCGTGGAAAGCTAAAATATTCTATAATAAAGTAAAATAGGCGCTCAGCATATATATTTGGCATTAATCCAATGCATTATGCATATAACTAAAAAACGATCGAAAGATAAGCACCACCAACATTCGACGGATCGGGTTTCGCGCTTGTACAAACATCGCCGGATAAAGCAACAGCGTGCAGATAGCGGAAGACGCTTTTGGAACAACCTAATATCTCGTGGCTCGCAACGAATGCGCGTGCAGACTTCATCGATTAGGCGCGTTCGAGTTGTAGACGCTGTCAGACGCTCCGCGCTTAGCCCTCGCGTTAAGCCAAGTCCCCAGGAGTTAATACCGCCGCGGCGATAAATAATAACTCCTAATGGAACCGCAGCACCGGCGGCGCGGCCATAAACAACGTTTATTGAAGCGTTTGATCTCGCTTAATGTGACGATCGTGTCGCGCGGAGATCCGAGGAGATCTCGAGGAACCCTTTCAAGGGCTCATCCGGCCCTTAAGCGCCTAATGCCGTCCCCCAGGCGACTCCCCCAAATAGGTGTGCCGAAATAAAAAAAAAAAAGGGGGAAGTCCTGAGCGAAGTCGCGATCCCAAAGTCTGATCGCCCCAGGCGACCAGTTGCTCGCGATAAATCGCTTTTCGTGCGACTCGCGGAGCATTTGCTCGCGCTTTTTGGGTTTCGAAAGCGAATTTCGATGAAGAAGGATCGACGATTGTTGGTTCGACAGAGGAGTTATTCGCGCACAGCTTCATTTTACTGTTATTATTCTTGATTTTTTATTTTCAAATTTCCTGCGTTATTAGAGAACCTGTTACTCTTATTTCCCACGTGATCGTATAGAGTTAGAATTTCGGTTAATACAATTGACCGTTAATAAGGTTAATATAACACACTCGAACATGTCTCGAAATCGTCCACCAGATTCAGCGCGAAACCCCCCTCGACTCGATTTATCGAGCGATTTATCAGAGCCACACCGGCAATTCGTCGACAAGTCGGCTATCCGTTCCGCAAGACTCGTCCAGTGGCCCCTGGAAAGTATTTTATCCCGCTCGTTATCTCGCGATAGCGCGCCTTATCGCGCCTCGTTGTTCCTATCCTCCTCCTCCTCCTCCTCCTCCTCCTCCAGCCTCGAACTTATCCCCGTGATTCAATGGCGGTGGCCAGGGATACGACGTTAATTCGACAGGGCGTCCTTGTTTCCTGGCGCTGATCGCTCTACCGCGACCGCCCGGCCAACCGTTCATTTTCCAGGCCTGGAAAAAGCCAGGATCGATATTGCCAAGTGGAAATCTCGATACGCGCACGTGCCTCGGATCGATAAATCACGAGGCGGCACGGTGCACTTAGCCCCGGCATCTAATCTATTATTGAGAGTGTCGCTCGGCCCTCGCGAGGGCCGCATTAAGCGCCGACGCCCTGATATTTTCAGCCTCTTTCGGCCACGGTGATTTATCCACGCCCTCGTGAGATTCGAAGGAAGTGCGTGCGAGCGGAACTCCTGGCCGAGAGCCGCGCTGCTCTGGTGGATGGAGGCTCGGACTTTCACGAGGGTCCAAGCTTGGAGATCGTGGCTTTTGCGAGTTAGGACCTTGGTACTGTTGAGTATCTGTCTTAGATTGGTATATGGGATTGTATGTGAGTTTATATTTTGGAGTGTATAGGTTGAGGAATTAGATTAATTACGTTGAGGGTTTTAATTTATATTGATATATTGGAGGAAGAAGAAGAGGAGAATTGTGTGAAATCATCATCTTTGGCTTTTCCATGGGATAGGGGTATTGTAGCTCTGGTGGTTCGAACTTTAACACTTTCGTGGACGTGTTAATTGGTAGGTTAACAATTCTTAAACGAAGGTTAAACGAGCAGTATTTTCCATAAAAATATCTTGAAGCTCCTGCAGCACAACCAGCAAAAACAAACTATTAAACTAACAAGAAATCCTATCGTTTCCTTAAGGAACCATCGAGATCTCAAATAAGCCACACTATATATCCCATTTCACACTACGCCACGCGTTTCACTGTCCTCCAGGAGGCTAACATAGGCGTAGCTACTAGACAGCATAGTCGTAAGCACAGCACCGCGACACTCCTGGAACTTCTCCCCTCTCCCTTCATCCAAGAGGCTCCATCCTATCGAGGATCCACGAGGAGCCATCCTAGCGAGGATGGAAGCTCGGACATTAGCCGGGTATTTTCATCCCGTGTTTCTAAGCAAGGACAATTTATTGCGCGCCGTCTCGAAAGTGAGCGCGCGGCTGTGCGCGCGTAATGGCCGCGATTTGTATGCATGCCGTGGCAAGGCAAAAAACCGATATTGGCCGCCCGTTGAAAACTTGTCCCCGATAACGATTCCTAATAACGCGGAGGGCCCGACGTAGCGAGGAATCGCCGTCGGTGGCGAGGGCGAGAGTAGGAAGAAGGCAATTTGCTCTTGCTCGATTTTTGGCCGTAATCGTCCTTGGAATAAGAGCTACACGGCTGCTCCGGTAAGCGTCGTTCCTTAGAATTCGGGGCTCTATCGACGGCTGCAGACGTATTATTAGCAACGGCTGATATGCAGATTTTTAATAATCGCTGGTACGTTTTATTAAGGCTACGTGCGGTTAGTGAGAGAAAGTGAGAATAATGGATCGGTTAGATTAATGGATAAAGCGGAATATTCTGTATTAGATTTTCTTTTAATACTTCTTTTCTTGCAAGGTTTTCTATGTTTTAATTAAAATATCTTGTAATGTCCAACACTATGTCTGTATAAGGAAGGAAGAGGGTTAGATAGAATGATGTACCATGAATTTTAACAAGTATCAATTAAAAGCCGCTTGTGTATATAATAAAGAGAACGATATCATCTCAAAGAGACTTGCTTCGAATGACCAGTGTATTCCTTTTCTCAAGCAACTCCACATAAATATATATTCGCAAACTTGATATCCACTAGCCTTCATCCCCAATATCTCTTCCCTTTTATCGACACACTTCGGGACTTTCAGTCCCTCAATACGAATCCACGTGGAAAGGCTGCGCGCAAATCGAGGAACTCGTTTACTCGGATCCAAGAGCGAGGAAGCAGCGGACGCGCGTGCTTATAAACACCGTCATCCTGTTTTCAGCTTAAACACGAAAGCCTATTAGATCCGACAGCGGTGTCGAGCTCGAAGCCCAAGTGACGTCGGTGTGCGACATCGGTAATCGATGTCCCTTCGAGCCGTCCGACGATTTATCTCTCATTTCCCGCGGCCTCTCCCTTTCTTACCCAGCGACACGCTTCGCAGCGACTCTCCTAAGCTCGTCCTCGATGCCAAGCACTCTGCGCCGCACGTGCGCGCCTCGTACTTCGTCGTCCACCGTGAAATTCGGGGGGCAAAAATTCCCTGACCACTTGGCGCCCATCGCGGATCTCCATTGTTGAAGAAACGCTTGGAACCCTTTTTCTTCCACTAGCTTCGCGGAGGTTGGAGAAACGTTGATTAGTTTGTTGTATAGAAATGTTGTATAGTAGGATTTTGAGTGTATAGGGCTTGCATTAAAGTCGATTTGCTGACCAGAAAACCACTCGACAAGACCACGTCTCGACTTATATCCTGATATTGCAAGAAGAAGGAGAGGAGTACTGTGTCGAATTATAATCGTACAGATTACGCCAAATGACCTTAGCAGACAGAAAATGAATTAAAAAAAACTACAGAAAGCACGCAAAGTCGATACGGTATCAAAAGTGCAGCTGGCGCTTTGCGGATGTAATAGTAATGGCGCTAAAAGCAGGCCCGTAACTCTGTGGATAATACGTAAAATTGAAACGGTACTGTAAGCGCGACTGTAACTCCACAGGTGTACAAGTGTAACTGTATGGACGCACAAGTATAACTGTACAGTCGATACGTGAAATTGAAATAGCAGCGAGAGTACCAGGCGCCCGAGGAGGCCTATTAAAATTCACGGGAGGTGATAGACTCTCGGGAGCGTGCTATCGGCCAAGGAAATTAATAATATCCTTTAATTACCGCGTTCTCCACGCCCAGCGTTTGACCTTTCGTACAGCTGCGTTTATATCCATCGCGCTCTCCTAAATACTCTTCCGTACCTCTTCCAATACTCCAACCTTTTATCTTCCACGGCACAGTAAAGTTCTTTCGATAATTCCGTGGCGCACCATAAGCAAAAGCTTGCGAATACGTGAATTGAGATAATACGCGTATGTTTTTATTGAATATAATGAAATAGCTCTATATATATAATTGTGAATTGTTAATTCACTTCTATTTTGGATATTTAGTTTTATGTATAGCAGCTTGTACTTCACACCAACGCACTCTTTAAATTCAAACGATGCGAAAGTGTCTCCTTAAAGCACATTTTCTCAATCCTAAAAGACAATTTATTATTTTCCTGCACTTTAGGACTATCGATAAATTATATTAGGCTCTACAATATCGTGTCCCCAGGTTTCTACGTATAATACAATTAAACATATAAATGTATATCGTAACCATAACTATACATCTCCCCACAGTTCACAAATATCGCGTCGATCATATAATCTATAATCCCAGACCTACACCACCAGCCTCGTATCCCCTATTCCCCTCTGCCCCCTCGAGAAAAGTCACGAAGCAAACGATCGATTCCTCGTACACGGCGAAATAGCCGCGAAGCACCGCTCGGTACAATTACAGAAACAGCGATCGCGGAAATAGGGGGCTCGCGGGAAGAAAGCGTGGAAAAGGTGGCTAGGTGCCAGGTGCGATTCGGTTGAAGGATGCGAGGCGCGAAGGATAGCGCCGACGATAAATCAATGGGTAATTAAAGATTAACGGTACGAGGTAAATGAGAGAGCCACCAGCGCCCCCGTCGGGCTGTACTGATGTATGAATGATTTCATCAAAGGTTATCCATCATCGCTTCGCCTAGCGGTGAGATGTTTGATGATGCCGCGCGTTGCCATCGAACGCGCGATGCACCGCGCTCTCTCTCTCTCTCTCTCTCTCTCTCCGGGCTTACGGTCTTTGATTTAACCGTTCCTCCTGACGGAGCAGCCGAAGAGCTTCGCCTCTCGCGCGCAGGAAGAAGCGTCGAAGCTCACCTGTCGCGGCGCGTTTGGATAAATGGACGCTGGGCCGAAGGATAGGCGCGAGTTTCAGGCGGACGCGGAGTCGAGATCGTTGGATTTGGTGTACGTACTGCTAGGCTCTAGGCTGGAGTTTGTTTGGGAAGAGCTGGTGATTTCCGTGCTGATTGTCGAGGGATATTTATGCGCTTTGTTTTAATTTTACGACTGATTTTATGGAGCTGGAAATTGAAGCGCCTTGGTTGACTGTTTTTTGAGGAAGAATGATTATCTTTGGCTACTCTTGCGTGGGTTGATTATTGAGGATGTATAGTGGTTACTAAATTTAGTTTAAATTGATATTGGAGGATTCTAAAGGTTAAGGTGGTAAGTCAGTATTAAGATAGTATTAAAAGACCTTTCGAATCTCGGTTTTTTTTTTCTACAATATTTGTTATATCTACGATTATTTATATACACGATAGGATATTTCAAAGTGAGCGTGAAGCGATGAAAGAAGGAGAATTTGAATTAAAGAAGAACGTAAGACCTACAAACGACGACGACTTACGCAAATGACCTGCAAACTGATTTATCGTGACATTCTACGACTATGTTAGCGATTGTAGCCGATGTTAACCGATCTTAACCGATGTTATCCAATGTCGACGGAAGCCTGATGAATGGAACGGCACATTGTGAGCCAAGAGGAATGAGCAAAGCTAGCAGACCGTAAACTCATCGCCGAGGATCCATACGTGCCTCGATCGTATTTTCCTCATTCGGCATATCAAGCGGCGCGACGCGAGCCTCTAGCGCAACCTGAGATCTCGTGCATTGTACGTCAAAGGAGCGTCGAAAAGGAAACGCGAGGCCCGTGGAATTTCACGGGGCGAGAACGGCTGTGTTTGATCATCGGTAACGAATCACGAAAGCGGGATAGCGACCTGCTCGGCTGCTTACCGCGCTCGACATGTCCAATTACACGCCACTCGTGGCTCTCGCGCTGGCTAACGGGGGCTGGCAGCTTCCAGGAATGAACTCGGCACCTTTCGCGCCTTTGGAATTACGCGGGCACCAGGAAGCGCCGTTAGCGCGATGCTTTTTACCCTTTAGCCCCTTCCCTTCCTCCTACGCGATTGTTTTACTCTTCTTAGATTACTAGTAGCGAAACACACGGGCCTGCGACGAGGCGTTGAAGGAGGAGGGATTTATCGATCGTGCCAGAGAGTATCCACTTGTGAATCGATCGCGTTGCGATCCTCTGGAAAGTCGCGAATCTTTCGGACACTCCATGGGAAGCGTCTTTAGTCGACTTCTACTCGTGATGTTTCTAGGAATATTAGTATAGTGCAATCAAACTAATATTCCTAGCTTCAACCATCGAACCATCCCACACGATATTTCACGCGCTATTCCATCCGCTCTCCCTTCCAAAACCGAGCTCTCCACTTCGAATCGCTTCTCCATCCACGCGATCAGAATTTCGACAAGATCTCCAGCGGACGATCCGTCCAGTCGGGGCCAGCAGTGATAAAAACCAGTGTATCGATCGATCGATCGATCGACTCCGGATCACGATCCGCCTTCCCGGGCCAATGCAAACGACCGATGGGCGATTTCGCCTCGATGCGAGTCGAATCGATCGCATGACCGGCCGATTTCAGGGCCGATCGGCAGGAAGGATCGTGTCTCATGGAGGATCGGCCCCCGCGGAGGAAATCTGGCTGGCCGGGACGATGATTTTCCCGAGGCACGATCGAATTTCCCCCCTGTTCCGCATTCCCTGCGCTCGTGGGAGTGGCCCAACATTCGTGCACCGCCGGCTCTTATTCCGCTCGAGTTGGAGAATAATGGAGGTCTGGCCGCGAACGACCTCGGGCTGCGATCTCGGAACGGTTCTCCTGCGATTACGCCCTGGTCTAGACCGATCGTCTTCGGGGAAGTATCCCTCTGCACGCAACGTGCGAAATTCCATTCGCGAGGACAGGGTATCGTTGAATTTTGGTAAAGGATTGGTTGGGTGTTTCCGAGGAGGGTGGATAGAGGAAGAGGTAAGGCGTGGATGTATCTGGGAATACCTTCCCTTTTTGCTTCTTTGTATATACTGTGTTTTGGAACTAGGCTTGGTCTGTTTTGCATTTGTAGTTGTGGTCGCTGCTTGGGATTTTGAGTTGGGGGATAGGAGGGTGTGGTGTTTAGGATGTTCTTGGGCTTTGGTTGGGAGTTTGTAAGGGGAGGGAGTGGTTGGAAGGAGTGAGGAGGAGGTAAATGGTGACTCTGTTTGGAAATAACCTTTCTTCTATCCCTTTTTATATATAATATATATAATATACTGGTTGCAAAGTAACCCTAGCCTATTTCACATTCTGTCTCCTTGCCTTTTTATTCGTGGATCATTCGCGTTATTCCTCTCAAGACACTTGCTTCCTCTTAATACTCCTGAATCACCATTTAAGTCTCTCATTTCGCTTATTCTCCCAAAGACTTTACAAAGTCCTCAAAGTCGCGATTCATTTACGTGCTTCATAGCGAGTCGTCGAAATATACCGGGCCTTCCTGGTAATCCAAGTCGCTCTGGCAGTCGGTCTCCCAAGGTATCACCACCCTTAACCGTGGCCAACGACGAGTCGAAGAAAGCGGATCGGTGTTTCTCGGAATGGCGGCTGCGGAGCATGGAAAACTAATTAAGACGCGATTAGTCGAGCTCGGTGGAGCATCATGATCGATTAGCGGGCCGATAAGCGATCGTGCGCTCCGCTCGGGCTTAATTAGCGTACGAAGGGTACGGTTTTTTTCAAGGATCGACGACGAAGGGCGGACCTCGGTGGTCCGGCGCGCTGCTGTCCTGGCGATCGAGCAGAAGCCAAGGGCCTCGAGACGATCGCGACAAAGTGGCATAAGTCGATGATAATGCACGGCTAAAAAAAATCAGGTGACGCTTCAGGATGGACGCGAAGGGATGAAAGGATGTATTTGATTTTTTTTCTATCGATCACGAATAGTAGAAGAGTGAAACGAGTTTACATTCATGATGAAGAATGGAGTGTTGGTGTTTATATAATATTATAGAGAACTTTTTACTCTGAAATATATCGTGGTCTTGTTATATCTAGATTTAATGTTTAAGGCATCATTTTGTAAAGGATTTTTGGCTGCATCTCCAGTAGATCGAACGCGATGTTGTAAAAACTGTATAAATAATTACAACCGTATATATAATAAGATTTAAAAACCATATATATAATAAATAATAGTAAGCGGTAAGCAGTTTAAAACCCTTTAAGCAATTAAGATAAACAAGCCTTATCCACTCATAATACATGAGCACCAATCGAGAAGCTGAAACATTCTTAATTCCTCCCTTAATCTCTCAAACGGGGCCATTGCTACATCACACACACACACACACACACACACACACACACTCACGAGCTTCGACCACGCTCTTCCAGGCTCCTCGATCCAAACGACAATAGTAAATAGGCAGGCCACATGTCTCTGGAACGAGCGCACACGTACCGCGCGCAGGTACATAAGTGCCTGATTGCCAGTCGGAAGGTCGTGCACGTAACGGCCGCGTGGGCACAGGGAGGGTAGATTAGACATTCCAATGTACCCCCATGGCGAGCACGGAAACGCGATATGACATAATACAATGCGGCATTAACGACCTTCGTGAATTATCACGGGCACACCCGCTGAACCCGAATTTCCGATGCGCGTAACGCCGTGAATGCCGAGATTTGTTAGGATATCCATTCCTTATCGTCCTGGTCGGCCCATCGATCACCCGGCTCGGCCCCTGAACCTTTGTCGTTAATCCCTCATTGTTGGGCCGCGGTTAATCGTTTTCCTACCGCCTCGACGCGGTGATTTAAGCCCGACTTTGTTAACCGGATACTTTGCCGCGCTGTGGATTAAGCGCGCTTGATTAATCGCCCGTGCGCGATGCGCCGTGGATGTTGTTATAAAAGGTACGCTTGCGTGGATCTTGCTCGATGGAGGAGATGCTAGCGTGGAATGGAAACGAGAGGTGCGTCTGTGCAGCGATTTTTCTCCCGTTTTCGTGGTATTTATCCATACCGTTAATTATGCGCGGATGCGATGTTAGTGTTGCGTAAGAGAGTGTTGTGGATTAAGGAGCTTTTGGAGGAACTCTTTGTGTGTTTCTAGTGTCTTCTCGCTTTGATTGTTCCCTTATGTGATTGTGGGAATTAGATGTGTGCTCTATAATTTATTATGCGCGATCGAATGAACTTCTGCTGTCTTCTTGTTTCTTTATATATTTAATATATGTTAATGCTTGATCACAAACATCAGAAGCGTCGGTTTAATCTTTAAAAAAAACACGTGTCTCGCAGGAATACCCTTCCAGCACTACCTGCTTTAAAACCACAATTTCACAGCTCCACTTTATGAATAAATAACCAAACCTAGTACCACGAGAGTCCAGAAAATATCAACGTGGCTCGTGAATTATTCTCCATCCTCGAGAAGTTCGATCTGTTTGTCCAGGATCTCAATCCTCTGCCCGAGGGCTAAGGGCCACTCAGGTCTGTTCGATCGGACCTCGGGATACCCAAAGGTGATGCGTTCTTTCTTTCCTCGGCGTCGCTCGAAAAAAAGGTTCCGCTCTAGCCGGTGATACAGGCGGTAAGTAATTATAATCGACGTTGATTATCCTGACGGTTATTTATGAGATATTTATGTAAAAGCCCGAAAACGAGAAGGTACGCTTTGGGATGGAGGAAAGGATCTCCAGAGGCACGAGCCACGCCTTCCACGGCTTGGTTGCTCTAGCCCAGTGATCCGCAACCTTTTATCTTCTACGCCAGAGCAACGTTTTTTCGATCATTCTGCGGCTCACCGCGAGTAAAAGCTCGCGAATACATGAATTCTTCATTTTCTTTAACAACGAATAGGCGAGGTTTTTTTTCAACGAAATATATCGCTTTTATCCTGGAAATTTTTAAATCGAAAGTCAACAACGCTTGATGATTGATGGAAATTAATTCAACTCTATTGAAGTAACGATTATCTTTTTTTATGAAGAGGCTGACGTGTTTTTCGTACAATTATCCAAGTTAACTTTAAGACTATATACATTTTCCACGAAAAACTTATCCCTTTTCGTCGTACTTTCGCGGATTTCCCATGAATTCCCCCGTGAATTCCAATCACTGAAGAGCTCCGGAAAACCTTTCGATCCCCATCGATCGACAGAGCCATCGAAAAATCGACAGTGTCCCTTCCAAAGTGTCGCCAGTAATAGCGATCGCGATTATCCGCGAATGGCGGATTTCTATGAGCCGGCCATTGGAGGCGCATTATCGAGGAGGGCCGCCAAAAAGCCCACTCTCGGTGGCGTTAATTAATTATTTAAAATCAGCCTCGCGGGGGAGGCGGTAATTTAATTAACGGGTGTCACAGCTTTAATTCGGCCGCGATTAAATTCACTAAAACGCCGATAAATTATCCGAGGGCGTCTAAATCGAAAACCGTGGCTCGCGCCGCCGCTGGTAATTAACGGCATCGACGAGACCCCCTCCTCTTCCTCCTCCTCCTCCCTTTTTTCCCCTCATCGATGTACCGAGCGTGTCTCGACGTTTAACACGGTGTCGATTTCAAGCACCGGCTGCGTTTCGTCGAAGGCGAAAATAGGTAAACCGGTGTTCCAGGGAGAGAGAGAGAGAGAGAGAGAGGGAGAGATGAGGATAGAGATCGATGGATACATAGATCTCTACCTTGGATGTAGAAGGGGCAATGTATATTTCGTAAGTCGATGAGAAAATGGTCTTGTAAAATAGGTGGATAGAGTGGATTAGTCGAATTCGCGAATTTGCGATTATAATATGATTAATACGTTATCGGTATATTCATTTGGAGCTGTTTTTTATATTTATTTTCGACATCGAGTGCTAAGAACTTTGCAGCTTCTTTTTGTAATAATCTGATTATTCATATTAATGTTGAAGATGTACTTTGCACTGTTTTTGGATCGAGGGATTATTTTTATAATGACACACAGCGGAGGAGAAACGTTGTAGCAACCACGAATAAACATTATACAAGCAATTGAAAACGAATGGATACCAGGAACTCTCGAAAGAGCCTCCTAAGTACTTTTTTATCGACAAATATTCAACGCCAACCGCCAAAGCCAACTCACCCCAGAACCTCCTCCTTAAGACAAACTCCAAAGCACCGGAGCTCGCTCATAAATTCACCATTAATCGAAGCCGTGGTATCGCGGACACGATTACGCCAGTACTTAGAGCAGCGAGACAATGTAAGCGTACGCGCAATTTCAGATCGTTATACTCGATCGTGGAAGATCCCAGGCCAAGTGTAGCCAATAAGCCGAGCGCGGATCCTCGACAAATGCGCCGCGGCGCGTCCCGAGCGAACAAGGGAGAAATCGATCCTCGCTTCACGGAGAATCGCAATCGGGTTGCGACACGCCGCTGGAAATCGCCTCGATCGCGAGATTTATCTCTAAATCCTCGATCTGCTGGCAAGCAGAGGCCCGGGAATCGAGCGGAGGATCCGCGCTTTAAGCGGCACCGCGAAGAAATCTCCTATCCTTGGCTTTTAATCGGCTAATCGGCAGCGCGCGAGACAAGCGCGATTCGCTCCTGACGCGGAGCCTGAAATATCGCCTGGCGCAGAAGCGTTTCTTGCTTCTGCTACCGCCAACGCCGAGCGCTCGACGATTAAACGCTCGAGACAAATATGTAATTCCGCATCGATCGCCTCGATATACACCACGGGGCATTGGTAATTGATTAGCCAATAACGATAACGTCGGTTTGTATCCATTCGGTCCTTTCGACGCCGCGGAATGTACCGTTAGGCGAGCGCGAGCGTTGTTGCTTTAATTGCAGGGGATATTATAATTAAACGGCGGGCCTGGATGGCTTGGCAAAAAGGCGGTCGATGTAAAACAGGGAAGACGACGGAAGAGCGTGGAATAAGTAGAGATGTGTTCCTCGAGGATCGATTATTGAGATATTTTTTAAACGTGGGTTTAGACGTGGGTTAAGATCGATGTACACATGTGTAGATCTTCGGTGGAAATTCGTTCTTTTGCACTTGGGATTTATTTTTTCGAACTTAGAAAAGTTTGTGGCTTTTGGAAAGGGACGTTCTGTTTACTAGAAGTGGATTAATTCGTGGTAAAGATAGTGTTTTAAGAAGCGGTTATTTGTGATATTATAGAGCAGCGTTTAGATGATTAATGAAGTCTCAATTTACAATAGTCTCATAAAGCTGGATATTCAGTCGATTTTTGCACAACATCTTTCTCGATACCCTTCGATTCACCACCTGGATCTTTACAATTCAATCACTAATTAATTATTTAATCATCAATTATCAATTAATGTTAATCTTTCACGATTTAATATTTGTAACATCATGATGATAGTACACCAATCAACAACTCAGCAGCCTTACGAGTCGCACGATCAACGCCACATAACTCGCACCATAGAGAGCCAAAGCGCAAAGTGCGCGAGTAAGTAACTCGTCCAGCTCAAGAATCGACGAGCGTCCTTATTACCTCCGAATCACCATCGCGTCCATTCCCAGTGGCGAATTTATCCGCAGTTCGGCCTATAACGTTCCCGGCGTAATATCCCGCATAATGAAATCCGACGCGGTTCCGCGAGGCTACCGAGGAATAAAATTGGCGCTCGAGGAAAATGAGCGTGGCGGCCAGAGCGGCATGATTCATTTTTCGCTAATAACCAGGGCCCGAAATCGGCGATGCCGGACTTTCGTCGGCTCGCATTCCATTAATAATCCGCGGTAACGACGGGAACGATTTAATTTGCTCCCCGATAATTAGCGTCCGCCGCGCGTTCCGCTGCGCTTATTGTCATGCAAATGATCGTTTTGTACCTGTGCACCAGTTTCGTGCCGCGCCTCGTGGCCGCCGATCAATACCGTTTGAAAGAGTTAGAGGTCATTAAGAACCGTGTATCCGACAGAGCCGCGGGCGATTACGATAAGCCCGAGCCAAATTGAATGTGTAATTAAATCGAACGGACGGACGAATGAAATAATGGGTGTCATCTGATAATGACTCTCCCTCTCCCTCCCGATAGAGGTTCTGCCAGTCATGAGCATCGTGCGGCCGGACGCGAGATTAAAGTCGTGTCCCTTTTGTGATCCGACAATACTTTCTGACCCCACCCCATCCTGGACGGGCCTCGATAATTAATTGATCAGTCGCCACAGATATCGTCCGTCCTCGCCATTAGTTCCTCGAGTTCAACGTTTCTAAGATCGTGGGTTTGGCGTGGTTTTTGTGGAGTTGGGAGGGGGAAGGGGGATTTGGATATTGGGAGAGGTTAGAAGAGGTTGGAGGAAGGGTCTTCTTTTTGGAGAAATTGTGGACTGGGTTATGTTCATGATGCAAGATTGGATCTGGTGTATCTAATTGCTTGGCTTGAGATATTGTTTAGTGTTCCTCTTGTGATCCTTGATAAGTTTATTCATCATTTTAACTTATCATATAAGTTCATCGTCTAAGCTTAAGCTTAGGCTCTAACCCGACTGTGATCATATATAAAAATCCTACCAAAGTATCCTCACTGTGCTTAACACTACAATTAATAGAAATAATTATAACGAGAACTCCATCCTTTCTTAGAGAAATTGCTGTAGTACTTTTCGAAACCCCACGATTTTACGGCAAAAAACCAACTAGACGATCATCAAAAACCCACAAACTCTCGCTACTCCACTATCCCCTTTACAACCTCAAAAGCCAGCAAACCAAAGAGGCTGGGAGTTCGACACCAATGTCGATACCCCCACGCTTATTTCCAAGTTCGCAAAACCCTCTGGAGGATAGGAGCCAGGAGGAGAGCCGGTGCAGCGCGAGGTGATGGCTCGTGTCTGCCAGGCTTATCTCCTCGAGACTATCTGCCATTATTCCTTTTCACCCTGTCTCACCGTGGAGCGCCGGCCATCGGGCCGATCTGCGATGAAACCGATCGATTCGTCCGTCCGTATCGCGGCCCTTTCTCTTCGCGCTCTCCTGGATTTTCGGCAGCCAGCCCAGGATGGATCGCGGCCGCATGCAAACCGGTTGCTCGCCAAGCAGCGGGGATTTGTAGAGGGCGGACGTAGCGATCGGTTGGGTTTGATCGCCGACGTCGTGCCTGGACACGGGATTTTCGCTGACGAGTCGCGTGGAGGCCCCCTTCTTCCCTTACCGCGCGATTCGCCATTGAATATCCGCTTCTTGGATTTGTTTTTGTACTTGGTAGGATGGCTGGGTTTTCTGTGGATAGTTGGGATTTTTTTTGGGTATCGAGGATGGGGGATAGGTGGTGTTGTTGGTGCTGTGAATGGTGAATTTTGGTGTAAGAGTGGTTTATCGTGACTTTGTTCTGTTGCCTTTGGTAGGATTTTGTAATTGGTAGAGAGCGTTGATGGTATGCGTTTTGTCTGTGCGCCAGTATTGAGGATTTCAGATAGAAAGTTGTTCTTGGTGTTGTAAATGGTGATGCCTTGAAATTCACGCAGAATTGGAAAGAATTTCATTCAGAATTTCAATAAAAGAGTGCGTATTCGCCAGCAAAACCATTCATTCAATATACCATTCCACACATAACACTATACCATATACTTCTCCAATCGATCAACACTCCATACTACCCAATTCCCAATTTCTTTCCAACTTACCCAAATTCCAATAGATACGATACAACACTGAAGGTGCCCACAAATAAAACCGACTCTTCAAGACCAAATAATCCTTCCAATCGCATCAACCATATCCTCGCAACAATTCCACCAGCGCATCCATCATCCTTCCCCTCGAAAGAACAAAACTCTCGCAGTGCCCCGAGCAGAGCACACGATTTCTGCATAGCAGTCAAGCCGTTAAAGTGGATTAACACCATCGAGCAACTCCTCGCGAAGCGACACGAGGCTCGTCGACACTGGCGAGAGGAAGGTGGCCGGCCGTCCCCCCTCGCCTTCCAGCCGCGCCTTGTATTCGGTTACCTTGTTCCCACAGCGTGCTCGGGCTCAAAGAACCGTGTATTTTCTAGTAAAAGCCTAGTCCACGGACGACAGCTCCTTCCTGCGTATCCTTTCAAGCCCGCCAGGGAGGAAGGGAGCCAGCAAATGGCTCGATGTTATCGAGCACTCCCGGTCGATTGTTCGTTTACACTCTGCTCACTGCCCGTCGACGAGTCGCCTCGCTCCCTCAGGAGGAAGGAGGAAGGAGGGGGGAGGGGGGAGGGCCCCCAGGAAATTGTTATTAGCGTGAAAACAGGTTATAATCCGGCTAACGCCGTGAAGGAAACGTCGATGGGTTATCATTGATATTGTTCCCCTGCAGCACAGGCGTGTACCGTTTTCTTGCCCTGCAATTCTACCTGTCGCTCATCCGGCACGTCGATCACTCGCCACTCCTGCCTGAAACGAGGGTTTATTTTTTTTTTCAATTCGTTTTTGGCAACGAGTGCTGAGGTCGTCTGGTGTCGGATGGATTGGTCGACTGTGAGCCTGGAGGATTGGTTAGAACGAGTGCTTGGTTGTATTTTTGAATAAATGTAGAATATGTTTAATTGGAAAAATATGTTTAATTATTATCTACGCCTTTAGTTTAGATCGATCGGATCCAGGAAATCTCCTCGCTACACTTATAATTAAGAAGCACGATAAAAACGTTCATCGCAAAGATCAATACCCACTTCTCCTAGCACAAGATCAAATCCACTAGAAAAAAAATCCATCAGCACTCAAACAATCCCCTATTCACCCAAATCGCGCCCTCCAGCGATCCAAAACTCTGTTCCCTCCACTCAAGTACCGAGAGCACGAACAACGGGCGAAGCGGAGATGATAGCGTCCTTACATTATCGATTCAGGAGGATCGGCGGAAGTCGTGGCTCGCGGTCGATTAAAATAACCGTGGCACCGAGAAAGGCAGGAGCGTATGCACGGACATGGGAGAACAGGAGGGGCCTGGAGGGAGGGCGCAGGGGGATGGAGAATGTTTGACCACCGTATATATGACTCGACGCTTTCTTGCTCGCTCGCCAACTACCACCGTCGCCACCCTGCCACCGGTCAATCAGGGATTTTATTCAGTAAACTGCCGCGCCTTAACCAGTGTATCGCATTAAACGGGGTCCTTCTTGTAACCCCCCCTCCCCTGCGCCAGTCGCGAATGAATTATTCATACCCTCGACTCAATTCTGCAAGGGGGTCCGACTCTCTGGAAGTCAGTCAGAAATACAGGTCCAGATTATAATAGCCAGGCCCCTGGACGCCGTCGTGGAAACCCTTGCCGAGGTTTCCTTGGGATCGACCCTTTGACTACCATTGGCGCCCGAGGGTGATTAGAAAATTTGCGTTGGTGATATTGTAGCTGCTTGGAAATTTTGTTGTTGTTGTTGCACAGGTGTTTATAGGAGGTTAATGGTTTGATTTGTGTATGATCTTTGGGGAAGATACGATCTAAAGGCGTCTGAGAGTGTTTAGAAAACTTGCATTGGTGATATTGTGGGCGCTTGAAAATTTTGTTATTGTAGTACAGGTGTTTATATGTGCTTAATCGTTTGAGTGCTATGATCTTTGGAGAAAATCCGATCGAAAGGCGTCAAATATCCGCAAAGTGGCTCCTACTTTCAGTACTAAGCACAAGATTCCCAGCTCACAGCTCACAAATTCCACTATCCAGCCCCGAAAACCCAATAAATCATTCCATCGATCCCTCGACATCTCTCCTCGACACCCCTCATCTCCAAACCCAAACAAGACACACACATCAATACACCCACAAGGTACACCCCACCTTCGGCATCAACCACAAAATCCAGCGCGCCACCAACCGAATATTCCTCCAGCTCCCAGCTTCCAAGACCACCTTGCGAACTTCCACTTCGAAATCCTCGAGGCCCGGCGCTCAAATGAAATACGCAAAAAGACACTTGATACCTTTAACGCGCGAGTATACGCGGACCTTACACCGGTGGTATTTCACCTTTGGCCGTGTGTATGATTTCACTGGGAGGCGAGCGGTTTCTGAGGGATCACCGAGGGGTGTCGTGCAGGAACGTCGGTTCTGCGAGGGCCTTCGCGTGGCACGAGGGGCTGTTCTTTCCGTTCTTCGCCAGCGAGGCGGTTTTTTTGAAGGGTCACCCATCGAGCTCTAGTTACGGTGTCACAAGACGGCCCGTAATGAAATTTATCGCCTTACCCGGCTTAATTTGCACTTAACGCTCGGCAGGCATGCAAACGACCGTGCGAATGAATTCAACGTGCGCCAGGAGTTACGACGGCGATGCGGGGTAAACCGGAATAAACGCGGATCGTATTGAATTCCAGGACTGCACGCTGCTATGATCGATGCACGAGCTCGAGTCGAGACGGAACTGAGAATTCTCCTGGATATCCGAAGCGCGACATGACGAAAGAAAGTCGGGGTATTTATGGGAGGATGCGGTGTTGAGAAACGCGCGAGGCGTTTGGGAGGTTCGATGGCGGACCTGGACTTGGACTATGGGATAATAGATTCGCGCGATAATTCGCGCATCGTCCACTTCATGGGCGCGTGTAACTTATAAGCTGATATAAGAATATTTTAATAAATAATTCTATAATAGGTGAGACGATGTATACATGTTAATTATATAATGCCTCTGAGATAATCGATGAGGATATCGATGATCTTTGGCAGCACCATCGACCTAAAGTACCAAAGTAAAGTAAAGTTGCTTTGAGTTCTCCATCTGCTCCGATGAAGCTCGTAAATCTGGTCGACTATTTCTATGTGGGGTAATAGTACTATCTGTTTTAATAATAATATTATTCTTCACACACTTTAATAATAATAATATAACAATATTCTTGACACACGCGCACTCTTCTCGAAACCTTCAAAGCCCGCCTGAATATTCGAACACCTTATACGTACACCCAGAAAGTCTCGTAACTTTATCGTCGAAGATTCGCCCGCTTCTATAAAGGAACTGTTCCCCAGGAACAACGCGAATTATGATCGAGTTTCCATCGGATCCGTGCGATTTGCGCGAGGAATGCGGCGACAGGAACCACCTGTGCACCATTAAGGAACACCGACAAAACGCGCCGTTATGGGAGTAAAATGAGCCAGGAGAACATCTGTTGTTGCCCGAGCGGCCCTCGGGATACTTTCCAATTGAAAGTGAGTTTAATGCATACCGCCGCCGACAATGTTTCGCAGGTCGGCGATAGCGATCGGCACCGTTTGCGAAACGACTTGCGAAATCGCGCCGCGCGACTGCGAATTTTTGGGCCGAACAATGGCGACCCGAGGATCGCGCCGGAGCTTGTAAATTAATAGCGCGGTTAAGCCTTTTCCTCTCTGCTTTTCTCCATTGCGGAGGGATGCTGTGAAATCGCCTTGACTACTGACAGTCTGACTATTAGAAAGCTCGTTGGTTTACTCGCCACATTTTTCGAGGTTGGATGAAATTCATGATGTATTTATGCTACTGTACATAGGTTTTTTGCATTAAATTGCCCCCTTGGTAAATAAATTCAGCGATTTGCAAATGGGATTCATGTTTTTTTAAATAGAGTTTGGTGGCAAGTGGGTGAATTTGTTTTGCGGAAGGTTGAATTTAATTTTCGAACGGGTGATTTTGATTTGCAAAGAGGTGAATTTAATGTGGGGAATCTGTATGTGATTTATGGCGAACTTTGTACTGATACTTTGTACATGGATGTGTACTATGATTAGAGTTTTTAATAATACACTGTGATTAAATGATATCGAAACGCGCCAACGCGCTCGTCGAATTCCGATCTTGGCGAAAGTGTCGCATGCGCCAGGGTAACCCAGCGCACTTATATACACGGTGTAACGAAAGTTTTCGATATTCTTGTGGTCGAAGCGAGCTTATCCACACGTTTTAATCCCAACTCTCCATCCAATCTTAAGAACCTGCGAATTCAGTCCACTAAACAAACTATTCTTCCGTGGCACAATAGTAATATCTCTCCCCTTCTTCCGTGACCAATTATTAAAGATAATTACTCAATTCTAAATAGCCAATTTAATCAACCGTATTTCTAAACTCAGTGAGACCAGCTGGAGAATCACAACCGACCACCACGATCATTTACTTCCATAACAGACTAGATATAGCAAACTGTACAGGTATAAAATTAACATAAGCTATCGCACCTCACACAAGCGATCCTCCATAAAGAATTACTATTCCAAAAGACTCGCGAAACATCATAGAATTCATACACCACGAACAGCCACAAACATATTCATCATTCCTCACGCTTAACGCTTTCTTACTTAAGCTCTTCCTCGCGTATCCACCCGCGATTCATCGAACGAGCAACCACCTCTTCTCTCACCAGGCTTACACTCGTCGTTAAATAATATCGAGCCAGGAGGACGTATCCCTTAGTTTATAGGAATAGTTTGAAATCCGGCCAGGAGCGCGAGGCTCGCGGAGAAATCCCGCGCGCGGGAACTGGGTCGAGGTGTAATCGTAAAATTAGCATAACTCCCCTTCTTCTCATTGGCGATTCGGTCACCATGCAACCGAGGAGAGCCTCGAGCACCGGTGAATGTTACTGGAGCAGTCTTAGGAGGAGACGAAACTTTACTGCCGGCCTGGTGTAATTACTGATGTAGGAGAATGGCGGCTGGGAGTCCGTTAAGACGATACCGTCTAATGCGCGCGCTTAAATGCCCGCTCGGTGGCTCTTCCTCTATGTTATGCTAATCGTCCTGCTGGAAAGGGGGAAGGGAAAAAAGGAGAGGAAGGCGACTCGCTGCCTTTAGAGGCTTTAAAAGTAACCCTCCTTCGTGCTCGTCGTGGAACGCCAAGTTCGTATCGTCGAGTTTCTTCGTTGGGGAAAAACCGCGCCTTCCGTTGGGCAGAGCACTGCTGATTGCTCGATGCTGAGTTGTTCTTCTTGTAATGAAGAATAAGGAAGGGTGTCGGGAAATTTAAGCGAGGAGGGATTAGGAATCGAATGTAAAGTCTCGCGTGAATTTTGGGAGCTCGTTTATATTTAATATAAGCTTCTTTCGCGATGGAATGATCATTTATCGAGAGTGATTAATGCGTTGATTGATTATTATTATGGATTATTATCAAAGTAGGCG
This sequence comes from Ampulex compressa, assembly GCA_038496175.1. Classification (NCBI taxonomy): domain Eukaryota; kingdom Metazoa; phylum Arthropoda; class Insecta; order Hymenoptera; family Ampulicidae; genus Ampulex; species Ampulex compressa. The sequence continues at coordinate 200,274 of JBCFXI010000202.1, read as the reverse complement.
ATTTAGTAGAATGAATTTGCAGCTGTATGAGACTGGATGGAGAGTGAAATTAAGCATATCGAGGCACTCTACGTAACCACAAGAATCACTTAATCCGCATGCATTATTATCCCAGTTAATCGAGCCTGGCGCCTCATCGTTTTTCAGCAACATTTAAAGCCGATCAAAGACTGGAAGGCGGCCCATTGATCCTTCCCCTTTTGTTACGAGATCCAGGCGTATCGCAAATATTTATCTCGACTCCGTTAGAGCCCGCAAAGGTTTCACTTAGACGCGATCGGATTCCCCGCGCATTATTACCAGGCCGACAATGCTAAAGCCCGATGATCGATCATCGATCGGGCTATTTATCGCCCGTACATTTGTACTCGTCACGCGAAAGCTGACGGGCCACGTTCGAGAAACTCATTTCGATCCTCGGCCCAAAAGCGAGCCAGATAAGGACGATCTATTCCGGTCATTTGAGGAATCAATACCTCGAGACGATATTCCCGCCTCGATTCGCTTTTATAAGCCTCGGAATTGGGAAGGCCGCGCTAAAATCCAGGGAAAGCAATTTGCAGGAGTGGCGAACCGCGGGAGCTAAAATCGTGGGAAGGCTTGGAACTTCGAATTCGTCGAGTACAGGGAGTTTATCTTCCGGATATAACCGAGAGGAGGTGTTCCGGGATTTTCCTGGCCAATCGACCGAGGCAAATGTTAATTAGAGCAGAAATAACCGGCAGGATCCTTGAGATGATCTTACGCAGGACCAAGGAGTTTTATCGCTCTTCTTGTCTCGAAGGTCGACGACTGAGGTTCGTTGGCTCGAAGAGTCGAGGATTAGTTTTATTAATAAGAGGGACGTTTCGGATTTCGTGTGAAGTCCTTATCAAGATGAGATTAATTAATATTATATATTAGAAGATCCTAGTTGCTCGAGTGTCCAATTTCCCCACGCCTTTTCCTTTTTCCACGCCATTTTTCCATGGCTCAATTCTCGCACCTTATATTCCAGATCTTCTATCTCATTTATTCTTACATTTGAATAAAACTTTTTGAACTTTAATTATTATCAAACTAATTATTGAACCACGCACCGAGCGGACAAAAATCATTGACTCTCATACGCATGGAATTTACCACCACAACCTGATGGAGAACTTAATAAAATTACGAAAATTAACTGCTCGTTAAGACCACATTCACGAATTGTCTTAACTAAAATTAATAGACATATAACCTTGTAATTAAAATCAAACCTCAGTGAATCGAGAGTCGTTTTTATTAACAGAACTAATTTCTTCCCTTCGAGCGAATAAACTTCAGTCATCGACCTTCGAGATGATCTTGCATTCCGCCCTATCGGCTCGACAGAATGGAAAATGAAGGGGAAGCAGCGCCGAAACTGAGTGCGTAGAATTAGCCCGGTGTATTCCTGGCGGGATTATCGCCTATAATTAGACGCCGCCCGCCCGGAATTAGGGACATTAAGTTATGCACCTGAGTGTTATTGCACATGCACCCTCGCGTCACGCGATCCCTGGGAATGCCTGGGCAAACGAAATATTAACGGAAAGGTGGATTAGAAAGCTTCCCATGGGCAGAAGCCCGATTTAATTAATGGCACGTCTGAATCGTGTCCTTTGGAAACGACGTGTTTCGAATGAAATCACGTTCCACGATACGCGCATGGATAAGAACTAAAATACGAGAATGATCGTATCTCGAAACGCTTGATTTTCTGATCCGAGTCTGCCGAGGATTTTTTATTTCATACAGTATGCTCTGTGTATTATATAAATGTTTAAGACAGCCTTTATTATAATACATATATTTCGATATATGCAAAAATCGGGTAATACGTTTTTAGAATCGATCAGCTTTCAAATTTCCATATATATCTTTATCCAAACTACCTTTGATAGTTCTAGTATTAAAATAACCTTGAAATATCTAAAGAATACCTCGAAATATCCAAAGAAAAATCCCAACGCTTTCAAGTAAGTTCTAAGAATTCTACCTCGATTCAAATCGTTTCCAGGCGAGCGAGAAAGTTCCAGTATTAATTCACTTAGCGGGTTCACTCGAGGGTGTTGAAAATAAAGCGCACACTCCTGCGCTCGAGCGGGTTGGGGAGCTGGTCAATCCAACGGACTCACAGCGCGCGTACGGCTGTTATTTTAATTATTGTTATCGCGAGCAGCATCGAGGACGGTTATACACTCCCAAGATCCTTGATAGATACCCGATTAACGATCCATGAATTACGCAAGACGGTGAGATGCGGAGGAATCCGAAAGCGAGTAAGGACGGCCCACAAGTTCCACGGGTGGTGAGCAGCGGATGGAAGAATGGTATGCAACGACGAGCGTAGGATAACATACCCTTCAACCTGCTCGAAACCGTTAGCCTTCTTTTCCAGGCAGAGGCGCGATAAATCCCCAGCCGCTTTTCGCGGCTTCCTACAGTATCCCTCGAATATTCGTAGACGGATAATTGCGGCTATAAATTCAAGATTAATCGAGCCCAGCGCTGCCCGTCGTTGCCTCCTCCCCGCGAAATCCATTTCGCATTGTAAATCAATCGGCCCGCCGCCTCCCGAGATAAAACTTCGATACTTTACGATACCGCGCCTCGTGGATCGCAAGCAGAATTGAGATCGCTGCGCGCTGCCCTCTTCCCCGATCGCCCGCCCGATCCTCGAGTCTCAATTACTGCTGGATTTACCGGTGGTTGCTTGGGAATATTCGAGGGTTTGTTTCGTTTAACACTAGAACCTCGGAACGAGTCGAAATGACTGGTCAGTCGTTTGTTTAAGAGTAGAACTACGAGCGACTTTCTGAGGATATTTAGAATACCATATAGATTTAATAAATAAAAAGGAGAGAGTCAAGGGAAACCTGAGTAAATTAAAATGATGAGCTAAGTACTGCGTGAGAATCATGGAAAATCTCAAAGAACGCATCGTTGTAAAGTATAACGATTTCTTTAAAGAAACGACTGCTTTGGTAGTTCTAGTGTTAAAGACCGTTTCTTGAAGATGGATACAGCGTGGAAATGGAACGACGCGATGTTCTTCTTTCGAACGCCATTTGTACATTTTCATCTCAGTGTCTTTGAAATTAAAACAACACTTTTTCCTAATAATCCTTATAATAATACGAAGAACTCGCCACTCACTACCCACGCCTCACCATCCCCAACCCTTTCACCATCGCCAAGCCAATACTCACCAAAAATCACCAGCTCCAACTTCCTCCTCACCGCTGCCTCCCGACCAAAATCGTCACCTCGATTCCTGGCCAAGGGCACTGCACGAGCGGATAATCAATTAAAGATCCCGGTCCCATCGAAAAGCCGTGGAATCCAGCGGAACCCAGCGGAAGGGCCCCAATAAGGCACGGTCCGGGCGCGAGTTGGAGAGCGAGGGCGCGGGAGGGAGCGGCGGATGAGTGTCCGATAGCCGGTGGGATGGATAGGTGGTCGAGTGGAGTGGACACGCCCTTCGAGGCGCGATCTCGCGCGATTTAGGGCTCTTAATTATATGTGTGTGGAATGGAATAGCGTACGTTCGAGGCGGGGGAGTCGGAGCGGCGCGCACACGCGCTTACGTGCACCTCTCTCCGCGTCCTCGTCTCCCCGGAGCGTCCACCCTCTCCCTCTCCCTCCCGCCCCTTCGAGCCGGTCAACCCTTCCTTTTTTCTCCCTGCACGCATTATGAATAAGTATATACGCCGTATTGACGCGTGTGCACGGGGCGTGGTGCGCCCGGAGCGTTGACCAGCCGTGGCCAAATCTGGACGATCTTTTTCCCTGCATCTCTTCGAATGCATCTACGCTGTATCGACGGAGGGAGCGAGGAAGGAATGGAGAGATGTATGTATAGGGAGAGAGAGAGAGATAGAGGTTGGATATCGCGATGTACGGCGAGCACTGGAAATGTTGTGGGCAAAAAATATTCGCGAGACGAGCAAATGTCGCGCACTTGTTGACTGTCGTTCGTCGACTGCCGGCTTGGTCCCTAGGAGTATCGCGGATGCGCGTGTGCGGGGTGTAAGAAATATTTTGGACAATGCGTATCGCGAGACGCGCGAGCGTGCTTAGAGTCTTTCGTTGTCAGTTGTGGTCGCGAGCTTGAATCGCGGCTGTCGCGATACGCGAGGCGTGGTGAATGTCTGGATAGCGTGATGGTGGAAATATTGTGGATATTATTATATAATATTATATATATATACATTATATTGTAGATATTTTATATCGTATCCACGTTCAGTGTCTCTTTCACATTAATTTTCACTCGGTCTCTTTGTCGTTCGGTGTCTTTTCTACTCTAATTTACCTTCAGTGTCTTTTTTACATCGATCTTCCATTATGCGTCTGTAGTTTTATCGTTCTTCGTTTGATTCTCGAGGTTGGCAGTGAAGTAATTAAATAGGTTTTACGTTGCACGCGCGATGCGGTGAATATTCTGAACGAAGTGTATCGTGAGACATGTGCGTAACGCGTGTTCGTTGCTGGCGCCGGCTGCAGAGGTCACTTTGCCTAGGACCAACTGCTGCAAGCTGGAGGCCAACCGCTGGCGATGCACTATGCACGTCGCATGGTAAAATATACAGGGGCGATGGTGAGTCTGAGCTTCTATCCACTACGCATGCATATCGCGTTACATATGTAGCGAACGTAGAAATTGTTTCACGCGAAGAATAATACGAGGATCTACCGAGGAATGTAGAAACTTCTTTGTACAGCGTGAAGGAACTCGATAACTGGTATAAAGAACATTTCGTACCTTGCAACTTGTAATTTGCACAATGTAAATGCCTTGCAAATTCCATAATTCGCGTTTATAATTCTGTTCATAAATGTTTAAGCGACTGAAAATCGCGCAGATAATGTCTGTCGGTAGAAAGTAAAAAATGTAGAAAATAAAAGATAGTAGATATAATCTTTAGAAATATATATTCATTCAGAGTAGCTTAACAAACAGAATAACGACACATGACTCCTCCTTCAAAGCAAGTTTCTTTGCGATGATATCCTCCACTTTATTACACAACTCTCTCACTCTCGCTTTCCCTCATACGAGTTCCTCCACCTGGATTCCTATTAACCAACCAAAAATCGCGGAGATAAAGTCTTTTAGACGAAGATAAAAAAATATCTAAAATAAAACCTAGCATATGTAAGAGCAACTTTCTCGAATATTAAGATCAAGGTGCTCTGCAAGTTGCATCACTCGCGGATATGATTCGGTCCACGGAAGTTTAAAGAACAGCTGGCCGCGTGTGTGAGTGCATCCCAGCGAGTTTGCAGGTCGAAAATACGCGGAAAGGAACCGACGTCGGTTTCCACGAGGTCGAGGGGCCCTATTGGCGGACGATTAAGCGCTTAAGGGCCGAGCGTTTCGGGATTTAAGCCGCGGCTTAAGGCGCGGGGGACGATATTAACCTGGCGCGCGGCTCGGTGTGGTCTGTCCCCGGACAAATCGCGTATTTATGATCCCCGGGCACAATGGAGGGATTTTTAATCCCTCGTGGCCGGTGCTCGCGAGACTTGGCAGCGCTCGCATCGCGTTATACAGGGTGGATCAAAAGCGCCAGGGTGCGTTTTGGGGGCGTGTTCCTGGATGGAATTATTTTTTAACGTTTATCGTTGGTTTATCGGAGGACAAACGCTCTTTGCTGTCGAGTATAAGTTTATAGTATTTTCTTACGATGCATTTATAAACGAGATTTATGAAGAGATCATTTGTGATAGATAAATATGTGATGCATAAAGTCATTGCATATATACGATAACCTTTAAAAAATGTACTGTATTGTCTTATTATAAATTTATAAAGCGAGATTTATGAAGAGATAATTTGTGATGCACGAATATGTGATGTGTAAATTCATTTCATATGTACGATAAAAACTCTGATCAGAGTATACACCGCTTAGTGATTCTCTCCTCCTCTCTTTTATACCAAATCCAACTGTTACCCTTGATCTTTTAATCCTCTTACTCCAACAAGTAGTCCTATTCGAATATAAAATAAACCAGGACTTTCATGAGGAGTTGAAGAAGAACACAAACCTGGATTTCTCGAACACATACTCGCCTAACGTTTTATCCTCGAGTCCTTGAAAAACACGCCCCCAAATCGCGTTCCAGTACTTTTGATTCACCCTATATGTGGTTCCTCGCGGCCGCATGCGCTCCACGTAGGCAGACACGCACGGTCGAAAGACGAGGGAGGCGAGGAACGAGGGAGGGTACCGGCGTGTGTACATAAACATGTCAAGGAGCCATTATGCAAATTTTTAAATACGACGGGACCATATATCCTGCCTGCGGGGTGTGAAAAATAAAATTAGCATTGCCACAAATGTTTTTCGGCTTAAGGCCGCGCTAGGACCTCGCCTCCCTCAACCCCCGGGATTTTTATTCCCCGCTAGAGAGGAATTACTGTAACGTAAAGCTGTATCGTAATCCGTTTGCGGTATGAATACAAATTTTCGCGCTTTGGATGGCGGAAGGATAATATTAGACTGGCGGACATTATGGAATTTTTGCTCCTAAGCAGAAATAAATGATGAAGTTACGAAATTGTGAATGATTCTTGTGGTTATAGCAAGCGCTCTATTTTTAATTCTCCATCCGGTTTTATAAAGTTTGGATATTTGGTCGAATAAATCGATTATTTTTGCGTCGGATAATATGTCTCCTGGTTCTGTTACCTCGGTGTGGATTTTTTCCACAGAATTTTTCGTAATTTCAATCAACTCACCACTTTAATCTCGATAACTTTCCATTAGTCGGTTGATTTATATTTAGAATGTAGTAATCGTTTTTAATAATCGTTTATACGAGTATTGGAGAAATTATACGCCACGAAAGCGTTATTGGCGCAGATTTATTCCGGAGTTCCACGGAATTCAGGCGTCAGGCGTCTGGTATTTTGTAGTCCGACACTTCTGCGAGCCTTTTGAAACCGCACATTAATTATCGCTCGTTGCGATCCCGGAAGCCCCGGAATCTTATCCTCGCGAGAGGCTCGAATAAAATCGACAACGGGCCCGCCTCGTCGCCAAAGTCTGCGGTCGCGACGCGTGTTGTCCGACAAACGCGCCCCTTCGGAGATTCGTGGAAGTATCGAGTGTCGAGTGACACCGCGCAGCCTCTCCTGGTCCATTAGCAGGACATTCCACGAAAACCGCAAAGTAAGATCACCCTGGGAACCATCATGAATTACCAGATCCAAGCTGGCTTTGATGTCCTCTGAATTCGAGGAAAGTATCTCGAATTCAAAACGATCCTCCATCGATCGTAGACTTCGAATATCTTTAGACTCCAATTCTAGTCATAGAAATAAAATCACACGTTTTACACAATACATCGAGCAAGAAGACACTTTGGAGACAACGTGTCTCATAAAATACCACGAAGTTTATTTAAAATTATATTCAGGGTTCTCACAAACACCATGGCGTTTATTCAAAATTATATCCAGGCTTCTCATAAGCACCATGACATTTATTTAAAATTCTATCCAGGATTCCGATATCCCCTAAGCTTGTAGTTGTTCAGAAGAAATCTCGAGAGCGAAGGAGGAACGCGTTCGAATTTCGATCGCGTGTCCAGCTTCCACGAGGCCAATCCTAGAGTCAAAGTCAACGTTTTCGAACCGCGATTCCGACCGCAAGCTCGGGTTTCATAGAGGCCTCGCCGAGTATCGAACTCGACGCCTTTGGATTTCTGCTATAACCACGTGGCTTACACGACCCATGCCGTGCGGCCAAGACGTCGCTTCGATATCCGCCGGCTTCTTGCTTGCGGTAATCCCAGGCGCGATATTCCAAAGGACAGCTCGCGACCAGCGTTACCGTTAGACGTCACTGGAACCTTGCGTAACTCCATTCGCACGGATATTCCTGCCGTAGGGCGGTTTGTTTAAAAGATGAGCGAAAAATGAGGACAGTCTATAAATATATTTGTCTTCCTTGGTAAATCGAGCTGTACTTTGCTTCCTTAAAGGCTTTTTTAGATGAGGTTTGATGTGTATAAGGCTAAGTGGATTAATCATTAATCTCAAGGCACAGAAAGGATATTTATTAAGATGCAGGTATCGTGATTTACTCCCTTACATTTAAATTATACAGGCTTCTGCACCAAAAAAGAATTACTCCTCGTTATCTTCACATCATCAAATGTCATCAATTGAAATCAAGCGAGATATCTAGCAGCAGCACCTCATACCTCTCTGGATAATTTCATTAACGTATTCATTCCCCCTTTAATTATCCGAGCCACACAACCGTGGCTAAAAATCATGTCCCACGTGCGAATCTCGATCCAATCCACGCAACTTTAACACCAGAAAAATCAGAGAGTGATTCAACACAGTCTTCTCCTTGCTCCAATAAATTATTAACCAATAAATGATCTTGTTGGGCAATTTTAACACATAAAAATCCCTCAATAAGACCACGTTTTCACTTATATCAGAGAGTAATATTGGCATAAATGTACGAATGTGCTCGTCTTCACCATTATCGTCTGTTATTACTATTAATACCTAACTTCCAAGTCTCGGCCGTCTATGGAGGGCTAAGCCTGTCCATTTCCGATATGGCGAGAAGCCAATCAGCCGGTTCCAGGAGTAAACGATAAAGACGAGGGCAATATTGACCGGTCGTAATGCGCACACATCCGCTCGGCCGTTAGGAAATATTTATGCTCGATCGGCCGCAAATTTCGTCACTCCGCCGGCCGTGGCACCGATGGACATTACGGTTTGTTATCGTCCTCCATCCGAGCTGCTTTACGAGCCCGAAATTTACGAGGTTTCGCGTAAACTTAGTTTAACCGTCGGCGGAGGATCTTTATGCTCTTCACGCGTGTTTTATATCGCATCGATTAGTCGCCTCGTTATTGCGGATGCTGGGGCCTCTTTGGAAGAGTTTATCGCGGTTCCACTGGATTGTTAATACTAAAGGCTTCGCTTGAAGCTTCCTCCTGTCGATGGCTTTAACAATTTAAAGTTTCAGTCATTTTATCATCAATACTAGAATCACCAATCCAATCACACTTTAATCAATCGGTTCTTTAAAAAAACCATAGCTCTTCAGGACTATGCATTTTCTAAGACTCCCCATAATTTTCATACAGTACTTAAATACCATTATATCCATTTCTTCCAATTTCTCTTTACCCTCTCTTATTTTTTAAAATATACATATAATACACTAAATACGATCTTAAAGTCGCCAATAGCTCCAGCGTAAAAGCGCGGAATACATCGGTTATCATCGCCATATGTTATCCGAACATTAGATAATTTCTATTCACGCGCGCCTTACCATTGAGGGGGATGTTAAGCCACCGTGGTAATTTCCGGTACGGCAAAAAGTCAATCACCCAATGCCTTGGGCGAGCTGCGAGGTCTGGCCGTGCGTGCGTAACGCTGCACGTGTCGTCCGGTGCGCGTAGGAGAGAATGTTTGCACCCAATCGCGTGTATCTCCCATTCGTCATTCCGCGGATATACGAGGCGCGCCCGTGAAACGTTAAAGGCCTGCATCGTCGAGGATGAAAAATGCGGGGCTACAAAATTCCGGGGGATTAAGCGACCGTGACGCTGGTACAATGCGGGAGAAAGTTCACGTTCGACGATTTGGGAGGTTCGCTTTGGGTAGGAGGACTCGGAGAGGGGACAGGAAGTGCGAGAGGGGGAAATGGAAATTGGAAATACTAACTATATATTATAGATAGAGCAGAATAGAATTTAGAATGGAAGATTAAATAACATTAATATACATTAGAATACAATAGAATTTTTCGAAACTCGAAAGGCTTCGAATCCTTGCAGGAATTTTTTTAAAGCTCGAAAGATGTTGAATCGTTCCAGGAATGTTTACGAAACTCGAATAAATCGGAGCGTCCGAACATACCTTTCGAAATTTAAGTGAATTCGAAGGTTGGAACAAGTTTCTTGGAATACGAACAGATTCGAACCTTTAAACAAATTCGAATATTCAAACAACTCTTGGAAACTCGAAGAAACTCGAGCGTTCTAAGAAATTTGTCAAAACTCTCTTAAAACACACCTTCTTAATCCTCGTATTCAAATTTTAAACACAAACCATAATACATAAACTAACTCTTCCTAATCGAATTTCAAACATAAACCATGATACATAAACTTAATCTTCGTAATCGAATTTCAATCATAAACTATAATACATAATCTACATATATAAACCCATTAACACTCCACTCTTAAACACAAACCCATTACCTCTTAAATCTTCGCACATAACTTCAGTACCATTCCATCATCGCATCAACGAATATCAAGTCGCAAAGTGTCAATAGGTAATACACGAAGGTCCCAGAGTAAACCCGCGACTTAATGGGGCCTATTCTCCTATCGTAGTCCTCGATCCCGCGCGTAAGAATCCTGGGTACGATCGACGAGCGGCAGACCGGTCTCCGGAGGTTGGCACCAGCGAGGAACCCGAGCAGGGTGCCCGCTCGAGTCTGCGGCGGAAATGAAGGAGTTGATATATCTGCCTGAGAGCCATAACTCACTTAGTACTTGCATACAGCCCCCTCTCGCGCCTCCCTCCTTATCTTCTTCGCTCAGCAGGCGCGACGCTCCTCCCTCCCCCCCTTTGCCCACTTTCCGCGCCCTTCGCGCCCGCTCCTGCGAGCATAATCCATACGCATGCCATTCGCGCGGTGCGTACGTGCCTTACGTGGGTGTTGCACTCGTGTACAGGAATATTTATCCGCGCTGGAATAATAACCGGACCGATCCCGCCTCGGCGGAATCGAGTTTGCGCCTCCCGTGCTGGCGAGGGGTCCCGAGGATAGAGGAAAATTGGGGGATGGGGTTTGCAGAGTGCGTGGTTTTGGTTTTAAAGGAGGATGCGAGAGTCGGATGGAAGATTGTAATGTGGTAGTTGGTTTATTAGAATGCGATAAGGTTGGTAGGAGCGTGTGATGTTAGTTTGGAAGTTGGAATATTTAGATGGTTGTTGCTGGAGATGAGTTTGGTTATCGTGGATTGTTATTAATGTGTACTAGGGACGTTTTGGAGGTAGGCTATGGAGTTGGTGTATTGTTTAATATACAGTGCTTAGTGGAGGATGAGGTTTGGAGCGTGCGTGGCTTGTTTTTGGAGGATGATGTAAGAGTTGTATGGAAGAATTATGATAAGTGGATAAACTTAGCACAAATGTTAATTAACTTGAAAGTAGAAATACAAGATCGCTCCTCAAGGAAACTTCCTTTATTCCAAATCACCAATCAATATAAAACAAAATCACCAAGTCATCGTTCAAACTAACAAACGATCCCCAAGTAAACCTCCAAATTAACACAAACACGCCTCAAACCCGCTCAAAAACTCAACCGTCCAAACCCCAGCTCACCCTAAAAAAAAAACCAAGCAAAAAATAGGCTAAAACAGAAAACAACCGAACCCAGCTTCTTCTGAATGCTCGATAAAGGAAGAAGCGGTAAACGAAAAAGGGTCTAAGAAGATGGAGTCCCGCGGGATCCCAGCGCGCGGAGAGAATCGAGGCAGAGGCGATACGCGAATGTTTAATGCCTCGCACTAAATTATGCAATTACCTTTATGTCCGCCCGAAGAGCATCCAGCGCGTGTGCTCGTCTTCCCTGGCGCGTACGTGCGCGTAAAATCGGCCCTCGCGCTCCCACACCGAGCGGGCCTCTCGCGAGGTACGCCAGCCTCGGTATCTCCGGACCAAGGCCCACGAGCGGCATATATCATGAGCCGCTATCATGACTTGCCTACTATTACCACCAGCGCCTCCCCTCGCCCCCACCCCACCCCCTCCACCCCTTCCACGCACCGACGAGGCCGTAACAACAGGTACGAGCACCGCCACGAATATTATTATCAGCCGCCTGTGCGCCACGTCCCATTAAAGAATACCGCGCACCTATTAACGCAACAATGTACCTAGGAGAGAATCTCCTTGCAGGCACCGCACGCTCGTTAGCGCTCGTAATCCGAATTTCGTGAGGCTCGAGCTTGTCCTCCCACTTGCTGCCTGGCGTTCTCTGGAATGCAAAGGATTATTTAGGGATAAAGGAGCTGGACTTTGGCGGGGTTCCTTTTTTCTTGCTGGGGAATAGGGGTGTGGGTGTTGCTGGGGGTGCTGAAGGGGGTTGGTAGGTTGTGGGAGGGTTTTTGGTGGTTTGGGTGTTTGTAAGGGGATGAGGATATGTTGTGTTGAGAGGGGGGTGATAATGTGGATGTTGAATTTATTCGCGATTGGTTTGTAGAAAAGGGTGATTGGATGTTAACAGTTGTATGTAAGCGATCGTGAGGAATATTTGGGAGGTAATTTGAGAGGACGGCGCTCTCGTTTGCTAGCGATTATTTGAGTGGTTCCTGATTTATTAGGTTTGATCCTTTGCGCTCTGAGAGGTTTAAATGTTTAAAGATATGTTCGGTTCTATTAGGAGGTATGCAATCCGACCATCGATCGAATGTTCAAAAGATGTTCTTCTAATAACCAGACACAGCAGTGGATTCTAATAAATCTAATATATCAAGTGTACGAAACTCGCGAATTATTGCTACGGAAAAACACTATCGCCATAAAAGCGCAAAGAATTGATAAACAATTATTTCCACCAAGACGATATATTCACCTGGATAATTTCACGAGGTTTCACCCGCAGTATAGAATTTTTCTCTCGCCTTGTCAGCGAGACAAAGGCGATCGTCGCGTGGTGAGGCGTATCCACGAGTCATCGTCCTGTCCGCAATTAATACACTCATTACCTTGACAATATAGCCAGCTGCAGCATTTCTCGAGGAGGCCTTCCAGGAGGTTTTCTGACTTTTACAGTTACAACCCCGGCCTCTCGCTCATCCTTATGTAAATGCGTATTATTGGAGAGAAAGGATGAAAGCGACAGCGGATGATTTGGCGTATCATGAGCCGCTGCCATGACTCGCCTACTATTACCACTAGCGCAGGCACTCCCTGCGGTCTTTATTATCGCCCACAACTTCCACGTACCTTGGAACGCACACTACCAGCGGTAATATTATCATCGTGGCCGGTGCGTCGGTATTAAAGGGAAGCCGCGTGCCTATTAACTCTTTGGAGCACCGTGGGATTAAAAATGTCCCAGATATTCGATGCGTCGTGGGACGTTTTTAGATCCACTTCGAAATATAGCTGCCTAGGTTTCTTACTTACGTGAAGCAGTTGGCGATAGCATCGATAAATATTAGGAACGTGTATTTATTTTCTTATGTTTTTATATACGATTTCTTTCTGGATAAAGATACACCAATTTTGATTGATTTAATAGGGTGGTTTGATTCTCTGAAATCCTGTGCGCGAAAGAATTAACGCAACGATTCGTACGTTTGAGGAATTCCACTAAATCGATAGAGTCAGCTTTCTAACGTGAATATCACGAGGACGGACTCCCAACTTTCGAGGAAGGACGATGATGTCGAGGAATAAGGGGTGAGGCGAGTGGACGAAGGGTGTGGGAGAGAATAAGTCGCAGCAACAGGTCTCTGTAGAAATACGGAGTAAGAAGGAGCGAGAGACAAAGAGAAAACCCAATTTCACACTAATCTTTCACACATAAAATACCTAAAAACCGATACCACCGCTCAAAATACAAATAAAAAATGTCTCCTTTGCACCAACACACTCTCCTTAAAACCCAAACCGTTTCCACCCAACTAATACCCATTAACCCCTTAACCTCCCTTCTTCACCACCTCTTCCTCCCATCAGAGCAACATTTTAATCGCGCAGCACACAAAACCGTGTATCACCAGAGTCCTGACCTCGAGGCACGACAATGATCTCGCGGAAAAAGGGGCGAGGCGAGTGTTCGAGGGGTGCGAGGGAGGATAAGTCGCAGCAACAGGTCTCCACTGAGGGACGGAGCAAGATGGATGGCGAGAAGCATAGAGAGAGAGAGAGAGAGAGGGAGAGGAGGAAAGCCCAATTTCGCAGCCACGAGATTTAAGCACTCGAGAGGCAGAGCGCGGGCCTAAAACGGTGCTGCAAAGATACATTGCGCGCTGTGTTCCTTCCCTCCTCCCCCGCCCCTCCATAACCTCAGCTCGATCAAACCCGCGTTTTGTCGCCGGCCATACGTTATCGGATTATTCGAATTCAGAGAAAACGTAGCCTGGAACGACGGGGCGAATGTAGGTGTGTCAATGTAGCAAATGTAAGCGGCCAGAATCGAGGAGGAGCGGAGCGTGTTCGCGGCCTACACGCCGCTTCCTCGCTGGGCCTTGAATTACGAAAGGGCCTCGAATAAAGGATAAGATATGTGACCTCTGTCGAATCTGAGGCGAGGAGGGGATAGAGGCCACGCGGATAAATCCGGGCCCGCCTTTACTTTATGCGCCCGTAATCTCGCCGAATGGATGACTTTACCCTTCAAAATTTGCCTGATAATTTTAGCGCGCGCCAACGAGTTATGCCGCGATATAGAAACATCCGCGGTATTTACGCCGGGCGGAGAGAGCGCGGGGGGATAAGATACGGGCCCTTTATCGGGCTTAAAGTAATAGGAGGAGAGGCTGGATACTCGATGATACGCCCGGGGAATTTGTGCTTCGAGAGGAAATTCGGTGTTTTTAGAGTCTACGGGTTGGTGGAGGGTTTAAGATAGTGTGGTTTGCGATGGAAGATGGATTTTGACATGGAGAATTAGATTTGAGAGGAATGTTTGCTGTTTTGAGAATGTTAGGATGATTGCGGGGTTAAAGTAGTGTGGTTTGCGATATGGAGAGACTTGGATATCAGTAGTTCCATAGTTAAACAACACGCGCCGCATCGAATCGCTCAAGAAGCACGAACACCAACAATTAAACACGCACCTCTCTAGCTAAAAGAATTCCACATTCAAATCTTCTTTATAAGAGGAAAGGAACCTCCTCCGCGATATCACAGGGCTCCCCTCTCAACCTTGAATCCCGGAGGACCTTCGGATAAAGGATGAAATATGTATCCTTTATTGAATCTAAAATAAGATGGAGATACCGGCGTTTTAAAGCTGCAAGGTCAGCCGATGCACGGTCATCCGAGATGATCATCGCGGATGCTATTATCTGGATAATGCGCGATGCGTCTCGCGGAGAGAGAAAGAGAGAGAGAGAGAGGGGGAGAGTACAGGCGCACCAGGACCAGGACAATGAATTACGCGCGGAGGGTGCGTCTCCTCCTCCTCCTCCTCCTCCTCCTCCCTCGTCTTTCTGCGGCAGCCGCCGACGATCCTGGGAAAAAACGATCTCTGACCTCCCGCGCACGCAGGGGCCAGGCACCGGTATCTGGCCAGTAATTCACAAATCCCAGACGCACGGGGTTCCTTGTCCGCGCGAACGACGAGACAGGCAGCAGCCGTCGACGACCGCCACGAATTACGCGGCTATCTACCGGGCTGCGATCGATGAGCGCCTCGAGGAGAGGATTTGGCTGCCTTTTGCGCGAGGATCATCGGTTTCGAGGGCGCATATTCTGGTTTATATCAAAATTATTTTATACCGAAGGATATGTTCATTGGTATTATCAAGAGGGCTATTCGCGCAGGTGTTAATGTTGATTATCCATCCGGTGTTGTTTTTTATTGGAGATTAAGGGTTAATTTGTGTTTGGAGAGTTTGAACTCTTGGAGCGTATGAGGTTGGAAGTTTTTTATTAGTTTAATTGTTGAAATTTGGGGATAGGATCTCTCTTGTTTCTTCTTAGGTGATGCTGGATATTCTTAACAAAGTGGGGTATGTGGTCTTCTTCGAGTAATTATACTTGCTCTATTATTGATTTAGCAAAGTGAGGGTACATGGTCTTCTTCGAGCAATTATAATTGCCCCTCCCTTACTTCCCTTTTACTCAGTGAACGATGCTATCCCCTTAATACCAATACCCATAAACCTCATTCTCCACCTCCATCCCCTCCTATTACATATCATACATCATAAACCCTCCTATTACATATTACACATTACACGAATATTATAATCAAGGCAATACCCTAATCACGGAACATAGAAAAATAATAAGACAACCCAGGATACAAAACAAACATTTCCATGGATACACCAAGCTTCCAGCTAACATCCAGCCCACTTCCCATCAACTCGCCCCTCGTACACGGGGCCCAAAGCGACTCTCTCACTCCTCTCCTCACGATGCGATCGAAGCCAGGCTGCGCGTACTTTTCGACAATCCCCCGGAAGATCGAGGACTCGCCAGGGTCCCGGAGGCTGGTTTACGAGGCAGTGCCGGCGATAATTCTCCGTTAATCATCAAATTCACGGCGCTACGCGGATCTCGAGTTCCAGGGCTTTATCAAGCCGGATCGGCGGACGCCTTCCTCGTTACCCCGGCAGGGCCGACCTTCCCGCGGCCGGTATTTTCGGGCACGCCGTGTGCGTGCGCACGACTTAACGTTTCATTAACCGTATATTAGCGAGACTTCAAGCCGCGTACATACGTCAGGCAGATAACCGAGCCGGGCCGCGAGAATGTACAACGAGCTTGGCAGATAAGCGTAAGGAGATACGGGACGGGTAAGTTACGACGCGTCCGCCGATGCGAAATGCGCTAGCCGGACGAGGCTTATAAGCTGCCAAAACCGGAGAGGACCTCGGTTGGAGGGAGAGAGAGGGAGGGTGTGAGTGTATTTTGTGCGAGGGAGAGAGGGCAAGGGGGAGAGTGTACACGTGAATCTTGAGGGAGAGAGAGAGAGAGAGTGAGAGGTGGTGAAAGTGGAAGGATGTGCGTGAATTCTGAGTGAGAGAGAAAGGAGAGTGTGTGTGTGTGTGTATTTTGTGTGTGAGGGAGAGAGGGAGGAAGGGAGAGAGTGTACATATGAATCTTGAGACAGAGAGAGAGAGGTGGAAAAAGGGTAAGAATGTGCGTGAAGCCTAAGTGAGAGAGAAAGAGAAAGAGAGTGTGTGTGTTTTGAGAGAGAAATGGAAAGTGTGTGTGTGTGTGTGTTTCGAGAGAGAAAGCGAGAGAAAAAGAAAGAGGGTGTATATGTATTTGGAGAAAGGAAGACAAAGAAAAAGTGTCTTGTGGGAGATAGAGAGGAGAGAGGAAGAGCCAGTGTGCTTCTATCTTAAGAGAGAAAGAGAAAAAGAAGGAGATACGTGTATTTCGAGAGAAAGAAAGAGGGAGGGAGAGAGCGAAAAAGCAAAGGCGAGAATCCTTCGGTTATTCTTTCACCGATCGCGAGAGAAGCCGAGGTTTTCTTTCTCGCCGCTTACCGAACCTCTCGTGCCAGTTAACCCCTTGCCCTCTATTATCTGCGGTAAATTCGATGTAACGTTTCGCTCGCGTGATTTGTCCGGCTACTGTTCGTTTCCAGATTCCTGAATTATTATACGTACGTACGCATTACACCGGTTATTTATATAGAACTACTCTCTTTTCCTTACAACGCATTGGGTTATATAAAAAAAAGGGTGGGATGCATAGTCGAAGCTCCAAGATATAATAGAAATGCTGATTATAAGAGACCAAAGGATTATCTTACGATACTCTGCACGAAAGTGAATTAGCCTCGTTTTATCTCGTTTAAAATTAGCTATTCTTCACGATTCGCGATTGATTCAAATCTCTCACGATATATCATCACAGAGATCCATAGATACTTATCCCAAAAGAACCAGCACTTATCATCGACCGATGATTCCTATATTCTCAAGAATAATTCTCCAATAATTCTCAACTTATGGTGTTAATAGGATATAATCAAGGATTACATCCGAAACATTCTTTAAACCAAGCCTGAAACTGACGCGCGATCCACGTTGCATAGACCAGCGCCTTCTTATTTTCCTTCCTCTAGCCAAGGTACACGCGAATACAAAGAATTCGAGGCCGTGCGCCTCCGAGTGTTCGAGGAGCAGGCGGTTTAACGCGATGGATATTCCATTTCGACGGCGTGCAGTTCCCTTTCTAAGAGCAGCTCGAGCGGCGGATAAGTGGAGAGGAAGGATCCTAACGGCTCTGCTAGAAAAAATAAACATCCAGGAGGGAACGCCGCCTTCCCTGCGCCTTCCCAGAGGCGGCCGTATGGGAAAGGGGCGAAACGAAATTACAAAATGGGTCAGAACGATCTCTCGAGGGCCCTCGAAACGTCCGCGGCTACGAAGAGGATAGACCCGTGTATCTCCATTCATAAGTATACATCGTGGAAGGTTCTGCGGAATTTTCTGGAACCTACTGGACACGCGAGCCTGGCACGAAATCGGCGGTGAACGTGGGACGAGGGAAGTCGTGGAAGGAATGTTGGAGGGAGCGAGAGGGGAAGAGGAGGAAGAGGAAACGTAGGAGCGTAAAAGTATGAAATCCTTTTCTGATAAGGATATTCTTATAGGAAAAGATGTTGTATATGTTATAGGATCGATGAAATTTGTAGGTTTTACTTCTTTTATTCGTATAAGTCCGTGGATCTCTGTTGGATTTAATGTACAATATATGCTTAGTTCTTTTGTAATATTCTTAAATTATATTGTACTGCCCCGTTTGTTGTTATATTTATTTCCTCAGCTTGATAAGGAAGGCACGGATGTCTCCAAAATATCGTTCGAATATTCATTTAAAAGTCCCTTCACTCGAATATAAAGATTCTCAACTTAAAAACACTTTTATCGGGAGAATCATGAATAAAATAAGAATATATACCATCTGCTTAAAGTATCTTCTGGAAAAATGAATTCCTTCTAATATAACAGCTCCACTTAAACCATCAGCAAGCAAGAAACTCAACATCGATCGACTCAACGACGATCGCACAAAATCAACCAAATCCCTTTTCGCGCATCCATCGACGCACTTCGCACAACTCCCCCAAACGACCCTTCGTCTATTTATTTTTAATCGCAATTCCCTTCTACGCCAATCGGCCCGGGGCTCGGCCAATCCGCGTTGAGCATTACGCCTTAACGAGCCGCGAAATAATTATAGTGATCCCGACGCGCATGGCGAGAGCGAAGACTCTCCTCCCTCGGATGGAACGTAGCCGGTGCATTTGCGAAATTGTTTCGCAACGCCTCGAATCTGATAGCGCGCACTCGTTCCGCGTCGAGCGCGGCCTGCCCGGAGAGGTGAGGAGAGGAGAGGAGGCGGCTCGAAACGATCGAGGAACGAGCCACGATCGGGTGAAGTACCATCCGGCCCGTGAGCGGCTGGAAAATCGAGCAGGACGAGCTAACCGATCACGATTCAACCCTTAAAGGTACGCTCGGCTACTTCCTGGTGCCGTTAACGGAGAAAACCAGCGAGATCCTCGATGTTTATTGGCTCGTTACCGCGCAATGTGCGCGCCACGGGGGTCCGAGGTGTGAAAATTTCAAGTCGCCGCCTCGAAACGGAGGAACACGAGGCGCGAGTTGAGCGGCCGTGGATGATCGAGCGGAAGAATTGTCGTTGGAATTGGAGATTGAGATGTTGAGCGTGGAATTTAGGGGCGAGGGGAGGGAGTGGTTGAAAGAAAGGCGTGGTTGAGAGGAGTGTAGGAGATGCTGTTGAGAATTTTAGGAATAAAGTTTAGCAACGAAGGGTTGCATTTTTATTTGAGAAGGAATTGTGGATTCGAGGAGGAAAGGGTTGATGAAAGACCATGGAAATGAAGTTAGACCGCGCACTTTTAAGGGTTAGATAGGAATGGATTCTGAGGATCTATTGCAAAAGAAATTGAATAGAAAATTCAAGTACAAAATGCAATACAACTGATCGAATACGTGTAAAACGATATGTTATATTCAGTTACTCTGTTATTCGTGTTTCTCCTCGCCAGTTTTCGTAATACCAGTAAACTCGCCACCTTGATCCTCGTAATTTTTCACTCTTAACTTCGCTTAAATATACAATCTAGTAATCATCTTTAATAATTAACCACGTACCAAGTATTCAAACATCATCACTTCCCACACGAAAATAACCAATTCAACCAAATCTCCAAGCTCCATAAAACCACATGGAGTATTAAAACTAATTCCGTGTACACTATAAAAACCACTTGCTCCTTTTTAAACAATTTCATCTATCATAAACATTTATCTCGAAGAGTTAATCCACCCTCGGCATTAACCTCGACTTGTCTTTAAAATTCATATAACAATCTCCCAATTGTCAGCCTTCTGGATCGCCAGTGGACGGACCACTGTGCGAGAGTCGCGGTTGGCATCTAACGAGGCGGCAAGACAACGAGCCGTGGGTGTCGACAAGTTCAAGGCTGAAGGCCCAGTTCGATAACGGATATATCTCTGGGGATCGGCCTGCTCTCGCTTCTTCCTTCGGTGATTCACGAGCCGCGATAGCCCGGCCAGCCGATGTGCGTTTAGGCCGATTATTAGCAGATCTTACGAGCGTGTAATCGCCGTCGATTTATCTTCCACGAACGTACCTACGAGCCGGCAAACGCGTACTTAAACCCGAGGTTTCCATTTGCGAAGATACGACGGGGATAAGCCCCGTTGCGCGACAGTGTTATAAACAGGATGGAAGTCGAATGGGCCTGGGAGGAGGTCTTGGAGCTGCGCTGTTGAGAAAAATCGGGGGATGAAGAGTGTTAACCGCTGTCTCCTTGCTGGGTATATTGTATATTATAATATTATAATGTTATATAATGTTACGTCAATATTATATGTATCAATATAATTCGTATTAGAAATAAGGCGAGATTGGAAGCAGTATTATAGTGAAAGGTAACTTTTTTGTCAACTTGGAGGTAGTGTTTTTTTTTTTTGTATAGTGTATAATAGTCGTTGCTACAGTCATGAGTGTATTTAGTAACGGATTGAGTTTGGTGAAACTGTTAAAATACATCAACAGTGATGAGCGTGGGGAAGATAGGATTGTACAGTAGTTCTTTTGGGATCCTTCGCTATTCTTGCTCTAGATATATTTCATAATTTTAGTGGCCAGTGTAAATGGTGGTCCCTCTGAAAGGCTGCCTTCTTGGGTCGTAAATGATTTTCCTCTCGTAAGAGTCGCGTCCTGTTTCTCTTCGAAAGTCGGGCCTCGTGGTTTCGAAGAGGCTCTCGAGATTTTTGGGGGAAATGGGAATAGATACGCAGGGATCGCTGGTTTTAATTTACTTCCCCTTGAAGTGTCTTCTCGAGGCTCGTTGAGGAGATTCTAATTCTGTAAAAATAACCGATCGACGAATGGACCAGAGATAATTGAGCCACGATATAATATAGAGTAAAATAAAATCGTATATTAAATGAAATAAATCGATCGAACACATTCGATCTTCGTGCGTCACGAAATTTGTATTCGATTAACAAAAAACGATCGTTTAACTACGATTTTATTTACTATAATATTATGAGTACATCTTCTTGCTCGCAATAATTAATAATAATCCTTAAACTGGTCTTCCACATAAAAACCACTTGAAGAATTATTATTATACTAACAAAATAACGAGTTTCCATGAGTATTTCGATATACAAGAACCAAATACTTCAACAGCATCAGCACGTTGCTAAAGCGACTGTTTCTAAAAATCACAAAGCGCAAACAATTTCCAGGACAGGAAAGTCCTCCGATTAAACTTTTCCTCCAAGCCACGTATATCGTTTCAGCTCGCTCTAAAGGCGCTATTAAGAGCCGCGAAGCAGCAGGAAACTTTTGATTTGCCCATCGAGGCGATATCTCGACGCACGATCGCGATTAGAAATCGAGCGCAGGATACGTCCGACAATTTACCCGGGGGGTGATTTGTGGGTTCGAGGATTTCTATAATGGGCCATCCGGCGTGTCGGCGTCGGCGGACATCTAGACTATCATTAAGCTCATTAACACGATGCTCCCGTCGACGAGTGTCGAGGCGAGCCGTGATTTTCGGCTGGCGCACAGTGGTTCACAGTGCAAAAATCCTGGTGGTAATTCTCGATGCAAAACGTGGATTAAAGGATCTTAGATTAGCTCCCAATTAAGATTTATAGTTGAGTTTTATAGTTTCATGGTTGTTCCAGGCGACAAAGAGTTTAGCATCTGTTTGCAAATCCTAAACAAAGTAGTTTTGCTAAATTAATCCATTATCTCATTACGCTGGTAAATGATCACATTGAGCAACAGTACTTTTTCTCTCGATGCGTCCATCAACCTATTCAAGCTCGATATATTCATTAATCGATCCACACATTACAACAAAACAATAAAAAAAACCTCCTCAATCACCTCTTTCCCAAAATTCAAGGATTTTTCAAACAACTTCAGACTTCATCCATCCACACGCTCCAAAAACAAAACCCTAAAAAACTCAGAATCCCCAAAATTCGAGGACTCATCCAACAAATCGCAAAGCCTCCATCTCCAGGCTCTGGGTAGGTTGAAAACACTCCCAGCCGATATCCTCGTATTTTGGCCACGATATCGGGATTTCGAGGCACCGTCCCGGGCCCAGGGATCGCTCGAGGCGCGGACGTGACGGGAGGCGGCTCGTTATTAAGAATCTTCCTTAAACGGAACCCACGGCCGATGTACTTGTAACGCCGGGTCCTTGGGCGCAAGGAGACCTCTAGCTGGAGGGCTGATTGCCTGCCCGCTGGAAATACGCTCCAAACAGATCAAACTGTCAAAAACTAATTGCGAGTGGTCCGTGGTGCCGAGGTCGTTCCTACCAGGGCCGCCTCCTCCCTTTCCACCCCGGGAACGCAGAAAAAGTCCCGGCGATTACGAAACGCACCGCGATTACCATATCCGATTAGGCGGCCGAGGGGAAGAATGGATATTGATCGTCGCGATTACCGAGCCAAGGACGCCGAGGGAGGCGATCGGGGAGCCCGAAGAAGTCGTCCACGGGGAGATCTCGAGAGGTGAAATCGATCTGGCGGTGTTGCGCGAAGGATAATCGACGGGTCGAGGAACTCCGGTTGGTCGAAGCTGGCTGCTGTGCTGGGTTGTGCTAGGGTGGTGTTGTTCAACTGATTAACGGGGAATTTAAGGAAGCGTTCGAAATGATCACTTCGTGGTTTCTTATCGTTTATAGTTTATTGTCTTTATCGTTGTAAGGTATATTTTTTTTTCTGGTCTATCATCTTTATTTTTATCGTGTACAGTCTGTAGTTCAGGTCTAGCTGTTTTATTTTTATCGTGTATAGTGACTCGTAGTCCAGGTTCAGCTATTTTATTTTTATCGTGTACAGTCTGTAGTCCAGGTCGAGCTATCTGATAAATACACGAAGCAAGTGAGGAATACGCAGAATTTTTGTAAGTCTCGATGATATTTAATCGACGATATATCAGCTCGCACTTTCATCGAAAAACTCCCAAATCCATTAGCTCAGCACCCTTTCAGATATTCACAGCGCCTCCAGTGCGCCTCTATAATATCCGCAGTACATAACAACATTACCTATATAACAACTACACAAAGTAACATACGTGAGTAACGAATACCCAAAACAATACAGGAATCCATAAAATGAAATCCACGCATCCATGGACCACCGCGTTGCATACATCGAATACCCACATCCTACCTCTCTCGCAAAATCCAACCATCCATCAGCTCCCCAGCATTTCGCCGAGAAACTCACGAATCTATTAGCTCAGCACCCTTTCCCCTGGCAGACATTCACAGCGCCTCCAGTGCGCGTCCGTAGCATTATCCCCGATCCTCAGCCTTAAGCTTAAGGCCAGTTCAACAGTAAGACGTCCGAGCGTAACGAGCCGAGGCCCTAATTAAGTTTTTACGAAAATCGCCGGTGCGCTAAGCGGGGAGGATCCCGCGGTGTAATTTTTCACGAGGTTCGGCACCGCCACGAAAGCGAGCCGCCAGAGGGTTTGGCGGAGAGGAGCGCGCAGAAATTTTCACGGGGCCCCAAAGCGCATCGATCATCGTCAGTCGGGCTGCGCGACTCTCGTAAAAATTCCAGGGCACCGCGTCGCGCTTCGTACTTCCACGTAACTCCGAGGTTACGCCCGAGATAGTTTCTTAATTAAACTCCGAGGAGGCGCGCCGAGTTCAAGGCCGACCTCTTGGTAACCGGAAGTAATTACGCCTATCCCGAGGAATCTATTAAAAGTTTTCCACGGCGCTATCTTAGCCGGGATCGCTTAAACGCTGGTAATACACTTGGTTATTGATTGACTTCCCAGAGGAGCGATGCTTGGAATGAAATCTGGAAAGTCTGGGGATTTGTCCGTTGGATTTTGTTGCTTCTAGTGGTTTTGTCGAGGGATTGGGATTGGTTCGTGGTTTATAGGAGTTCGAAGATCTTGTGGCTATTTTGCGATGTATTATCACGAGAGTGATTCGAGGGAGACTTTCACGATGAAGAAGAAGCTTTGAGAAAAGAATATAAGCAACAGCCATAGATTTTTTGGCTATTATAAACCTCGAGGACCAAAAATGAATTTTGGGGGCGAAGTATCCGGAGTTTCCTTCTTGATTCACAGTTTCGCCAGCAGGTCCCACATTTTTCCATCGCGCTGTAACTTAAAAAAGGAACGATCGTTCTTCGCATGAAGAATCTCTTTTCTTCCGGCGACGATAAAGATCTTCGAACTTCAAATACGTTGAGAACTTCCGAGAAATATGCGGAGCCTTTACTACGGGGCTGAAAGCTTAGACCCGAACCTTCCCCACGACTGGCCACCTTGGGCACAGAAAAATACAGCTCGAAGGAGCACTGGCAGCTTTCTTGCTGCAGAAACGCCGCAGTTCCGTCGCATTACATCATCGTGGCCACGGTGCGCCCAAAACTTTCGTGGAAACCAACCCAAGTTCCAACGGATACCCTCGTTTTGCCACTGCACACAGTCGCCTTAGTTTAATACACACACACATACACACTATACATAATATATAATACATATATGTGTATATAATCATAGAATTTGTGCTTTGAATCAAGACTGCAATTTGACAAAACATAAATCTTAAGTACCTTCCACGCGATTAGAAATCTCTTCCTCCGTATCTAACCTCGTATTTGAGAACCAATCAGAGTGATACAAATAAAAAACGCTCTCCACGCACGTACATACCCACGTCTCCGATATCTCACATCACGCTGTGATCGAGGAGAAAGAAGTACACGAATTCCAGCGATCCTCCGCGTTTTTCGAACTTTCTCCAGGATATCTAAGGTCGTCGGCCCATTAGTAAATGGAAACGCGGCTCTCCGCCCGGCACCGGCGGCCTCCAAGGTTTTCATCCGCGGAAGGTTTACGCTAAGAAGAAGAAGCAGAGGTAGAAGAAGAAGCAACAGCACCGCAGGATACAAGAAGCAACAAGAAGCAACAGCGCCAAGGGAGCGAGAAGGAAACGTGATGGAAGCGCAAGGAGGAGAACAAGTAGAAACGCACGAACGATAGAGGAAGAAGGAGACGGAGGAGGACACGAAGCAGGAGAAGCGCTGGAGGAAGAAGGAGAAGGACAAGCTAGTGAAGAAGGAGAAAGACAAACTACTGAAGAAGAAGAAGGACAAGCTAGTGAAGAAGGAGAAGGACAAGCTAGTGAAGAAGGAGAAGGACCAACTGGAGAAAGAAGGAGAAGGACAAGCCAGCGAAGAAGGAGAAGGACAAGCTGGTGAAGAAAGAGGATCGAGGAGAGGAGAGGAGAGGAGGAAGGACCGTGTGAATGAGCTACCGTTCTGTGGTTTGCCCCGCGTGTTTTTCCTGGCCATCGGAATGCTAGGAAGGGGGCGCCTCGGTCGCGCGGGGGAAACCGAACACCAGATCCTCGGTACGGTTAGATAGCAGCGCGGGAGAAATCTTAGGCGTTCCGTTAACCATCGAGCGGCGATCATCCGAGAAATGTGCGACCGCGGCGATCCAGTTCCTGGCGCGAGTCCTGATTTGCTCCGGTGGGAAACTGCCAGCCGGATACGAGAGGCAGAGCTGGGAGATGGAAGGCTCGAAATCCTCCTGGTTTTCCATCGTATCCCGCTGGATCATTGAGTGACCCGATAGGAATTTGAGGAATCGCTGTTTGTGAATATTTTTATATTAGTTTTTTTACATGTTCTGTTAAGCTTACTTTAATTTTACTATTTTTTTTTACTTCTATTATTTCGCGTTTACTGGTGTATTAAGCTTATTATTGGGTAATTCAATTCACGATTAGATGCGATCGTAGGATGATTTAATTTTCGAAATATACCCGGTATCCAAGGTCTTCTTCTAAATTTCGATATGTCGAAAATTCAGAATAAACCTTCAGATATCACTCATATATAGAAAACCAAACCCTTACTCACAAACTGTCTTCGCATTAGCTATTCACAAGTAAACCCAAACCCAATATACCTATTTAACCAATACCCAAGCCTTACACCAGACCTTCTAAATATTTCCAAACACATCCAAATCCTAACCCTTCATTTCCATATACCCAAGATAAAAACACTTAGCCAGCAGCTCCTCGACGCATTATTATTCCGCTCAAAAACTACGAATCCCTCCCCTCGCCTACGCGACTCTCCAAGTTTCTCCATCCTCGAGCCAAATCGTCGAAGCGCTAATTGCGCCCGCAAAGGGCTTTGGCGAATCGATCTTTCGAAAGCAGAAACCCGATTCCCCACGGCCGATCGGCGGATAGTTGGGCCAGTCGAGGGCAATTATTCCGCCAGCATTAGAGCGAGCGACGGTGACGGCTATGGGTATCGGGACCGGTGAATGCCTTTAAGTCCTTGCCAATAGGACTCGGCGCATATTAATCGGTAGAAAGCAAGACCGGTGTGGGATCGTCGCGGCTACTTCGAGTCCGCTGGAGGCTGGAAATCGCCGAACGTGTGGGTTTAGCCGACTAAGGCGAAAGAGGCCTGCCGTTTTTACGCCGCGAGGCGAGAGCAGTTGGCCGATATTACGGTATGTGGGAGTTGGCGGTGCAAGTGGGTCGATTTTCACGAGGGCGCGACGATTTTTCCGATCGCATTGAGGATTTTCGCGAGAGTACGACGATTTTTTCAATCGCATTGAGGATTTTCGCGAGATTACGATGATTTTTCTAATCGCATTGGGGGTTTTTACAAGCGCACGATGATTTTTACAATGGCATTGGGGGTTTTTACAAGGCTTGCATTGAGATAAGATATTTTTTTATCCAATTTTCCGCGGTCCTCTTGTGGCTTGTGGATCGATCTATTAAAATATATTTTTCGCCATTATTTTTTAGATACATATATCCGTTATTATCGTTACTGGGAAAGTCGTAAATATCAGAACAATAGACTCAGTCTAAACTTATGATTCGATGGCACGTTATTTTTATAATATATAATATTATAAGTAAAGAATACCTTGCGTTATTCAAACAAACGTTATTTAAAAATCCACATATTTGCCTTATAAACCCCTCAGTCCGCGGAAAGAGTAAAAATTCTAGAAAGTCCAAAAAAAGAAATACTAGAAAATCGATTACAAGCCCACGCGCTTCCCGCCTGGAAAACCCAATTCCAAGGTTTTTCTAGGGCTGGCATTTTTCTCGATGGCGCTGTCGATGTTTGACATCCCACCAGGAGGACGGCGTTTCGAATTACGCAATGGCTCGGTTGCATCGTAGAGCGGACGGTTAACGACTTTAAAATCGTTCGATCGATATGACCGGGGAAGAGCAACGAGTGCGGTTAGCCGACCTGGCGTTTTCAATCATTGAAAGCGATGTAACCTCATCCTGCCAGAAGAAACCTTCGAGGACGATGGAAACCAATCGCAATTCCATCGCGGGCAAAATCATTGCAAAATCTTACACCGGCGCGCCTCACGGCTATTTGCACTGGCGCGGCTCGATCTCGCGCGTAAAAACTTCCACTTCGATCGTGTAAAAAGTAATTAAATTAAACCTCCCCGGGAGGATGCGGATGGAAGAACGGAGAGTCGATTCGTGCGCTTGGTTCTCCAGTATATGGTGCATTTAGATGTATAGAAATATAGCAGGATATGGTTTTATAGAGTTTTATAGAGTTTTATACACCGAATCTTCTTAACAATCAGCTCCAAAAATCATTTAAAATTATATAAAAAGAAGTATAAAACCAAATTCGTACTCCGCACAAAGCCAGTAAAGTTCCTATCCAAAGTGTCACAACGAAGCAAGAGGAGCGAGAAGAACAGCAGTACTTTGTCAAAGTGTCAAAATCCCTGGACCAACGGACCTCTGCTCGTTCCCTAAGGTCGGGCCGCCTGCAACCCAAAACCAAGTCCAAAGTTGCCAGCCTCGCCTCCTTCGTTTTTCATCGAGCGTTATAGCTACTTGGCTTGATAAGTGTAACCTGAAACCAAGTCGTCCTTGTGAAAGTCCAGGCCTCTGTATACCCAACCTCGGCAACACTGAAAGTGATAACCCCGTTCCCCGTGGCGGGCTAGCGGCGTGCCGTAGATAAGCCTGTCTGCTCGACTCCGCAGAACCGGAATTATTCAATTTCGCGGAACGCTGAAAGCATCCGGTCATAAATGTTCACTGACGTCTAGCGCTGGCGGGACTTTATCGAGCGCCAAACCGAAATCGCGGATTAACTGGCCTTGCCCGAGAAAACGAGTTTTGCGCCAAATGGAATATCGATGATCCGACTGCCTGGAGACAGGAGAGGTGGTCGATCTTCGCTTCGTCCACTTTTGGGATTTGGCTCGATATCTTTCTTTTTGCTGCTGCTTTGTAGTCTCGGTTTTTTGAGTTTTTCTTTTTTCGAGTCTGTTATTTGGAGAGGATGGAAAGGCTTATGATGGTAGAGCGAGGCTGATGAGATTGTTCAAGAATGACGATGGAGACACGGTCTCTTTTGGCTAAGAGATGATATATTCATTCCTCTGCTCGAAAGAGAAGAGATCTCTCTGAGTATTTTGTATAGAAAATACAGGTTCACGATTAAAATGTAAATCGCAAATATTTGATCGAATCGCAAAATAAAGGGTACAAAGTTATCTATAGAATAACATATCTATTAAATGACGATCACAGCTTTGCTGACGCATACGTACTTTTACTTTTCTTCCAATTTCCAAGCACTGCGTGAATTTCTGAATAAAGCTATCGATAAACAAGAAGACCAACGGACAAATCCATCGATCGACGCTGAAACGATCGGATAAACGAGGATTGCGTTGAGAAGGAGAGGAATAAGTTTGCCCAAAAAATCCTTTTGGGGGCTCAGGAGGGACTCGTTCCTTCGTAAGCCAGAGCGGACGTGCCGGAATCATTCAATTTCACGAAAGGTGTCCGGCGACACCTTTATCTCCGGCTCGTTGAAAGGGTTAAACTATGGACGTACACGAGCACCTCGCATTCCGAGGCGAGAAGTAAAGATAATGGGGGGAGCCTGGAGCAATGGAAGGAACCGCCTGCGTGACGAGAGTGACGATAACGATTTACGACGCTTTTGGGATATCCCACGAAGCATTATTTTTACGACCGTATTTCGTCCCTCTCGATGGCCCCAGCGCCGCTGTCGCACAGTGTTTCAAGATCCCGTTGTCGTGGCCAAAATATTGAGACGCCCATTGATTTGTATGGAAATTAGTATACCGAGGTTTCTGACGTCAGCGATGATGAGGCTGAAGTTTAATTTATGGAGAACGTGGATTGAAAATAGTAGACCGAATGGTGTATGTTGATAGATATGAGGATCTTGATGATTTAAAATTAGAAAATCGAGGATAAAGGATTTTTTGTAACTCTGAATCTTTCTACTGTTTCTATATATTTTTCCGTATTTCTCTTATTTTTATATAGGTTTTTTTTTTTGGTATCTGTGAGGTTTTTGAGGTTCCCGATGGCGAATTAAAATCGAAATTCATTTGCATCTCTTCTTTGAAGCAGATTAATATAGCTATGTGTATACAGCTTTCCATTACTCGTCGTTTATCGAACTTCAACACCGGTTAATTAAGAATTAAAAGTAAAATTGTCAGAACACGTTTTATATTAAGGATTTTGAGCAGGATTTTCGCATTTCAAACCATGCGCCGGATGCTAATTCGCTACGTCAGTGATCCTTACGCAAATTCCGCGTGCAGTCGAAGGAATCCAGATAAAACGGCCCCTCGAAACAATCAGGCTTTATCCGCGTATCTCCACGCTCACGCTCTTGGATTCGAAGCGAGTCACGATAATGTCCATTTCCTTTCATCGACGAGGTATCATTGGCCTTCCTCGATTCCTCCCAGCGATCGCTGCTGGTCGAGGAAATGAGCCCTCGTGGAATCATCTCTAAGCTGCCTGTCATTACAGCGCGGTAATTCCAGCTATTCGCTTAAAACCTTCTTTGTTCGATTACCGGATACCGAAGTCGGGTTATCATTTGCGAGACTTGAAGCCTCGACGCTCGATCGGTTTTTCATTCTGTGTCGGGGATTTAATCGTTTGAAAATTGATGGATCGTATATATATTGTTTAACTATAATACATATACATAGGGAGTATTTCGAAATTAACGCAAAATTTAAGAATTTCAAGAAAAGAGCGCGTGTGTCTACTTTACGAATTAATAAAACTTTACAATTATTATATACAAACCTGCGCTTTCTATCGAAATGACTTCTTACATCAATTTTGCAACACCTCCTATATATCTGTACCTTGAAAGTAAAAGGGCGATTATCCTAATTTTATAATTCGAAGCTGTGTTTATCCGTCGCTTTATCTAGCCATGTTCGCATCGGAGAACAACTCCGCTTCAAAAACTCGCATTTTTATACGAAGAATAAATTTTAATCGAAACCCAGCGATAAAAGAACCATCGCTAAAACTACAAAGGCCGCGGATCCTCCTGGCGCGCACCTCGAAGCCTCGGACCCGAGAGTCGGTCATAAATCACGTCGCGTACGTTTCGTTCGGCATAAAGACGTCACGGATGCCGAGGACGAGCCGCGTGGAAACTCATTTGAGGCGGCCCGAGCGTACATCGTGAAAATTTAAGGCCCTCGTGTACGCTGCTCACCGTGGCGTATAAAGCATAAACAATGGCCCTGATAATCTGATCTCGCGACACCTCCTGCGTGCCGCGGGGTGGATACGGAGAGAGAGAGAGAACGAGAGAGAGCATTAAAGCGAGAGAAGAAGAGGGATGAAGCGAGATAGACGGAGAAAGTGCGAAAAGGAGGGAGGCGGAGAGGGAGGGGAATAAAATGAGAGAAAGAGATGGCGATAGGCAGGAGGAGAGAGAGGAGGAGAGAGAGAGAGAGGGAGAATGCTGCGTGTACGGCCTTTAAGCCGTGTGTCGGAACCGAAGACGAATGTAACGCGCCGGGAGCGGCCGAGCGGGAAGACAAAGAGCGTAGCTGGAATACTTATACGGGGTGTGAAGGAGTTACGGACATCGTTCTTGGCTGGAGAGGAGGCACAGTGGCAGAGCTCCGCCGCGTGGACACCTTTGACCCCACTGTGACCACTAGAATTCGATCGAGTTCGCTCTGACGTAGTTGTTGGCGGTGTGGACGTGGTAGGTCTGATATGGTGTCTCTTTTGGTGTAATTCATTGGAGACGAAGGGTTCTGGTGTAATAATATGGTTTTTGTATATTCGATACTTCTGTTCTGGTTCTGATTGGTGGTAGGTTTACCATGGTGTCTCTTTTGGTGTAATGAATTGGGGAGTACTTGATTGTGATTGGAGATAGGTCTGACATCGTGTCTCTTTTGATGTAATAAATTGAAGACAAAGAATTCTAGTGTAATAATATGATATTTATATATTCAGTACTTGCTTCGTGGTTTAATTTGGAGTTTCGTGAAACGTGTGGGAATTTTCGAAGGATACTTTGGCTCTTCTCGTGGGTTCCGTTGAATTTATTGGTAAGGGGACGTGAATGGTTAGTTTCAGCAGGAATCGATGAACGAAAGCGTGAGGTTTGTGTGAGAGAGGAGTCGAAATCGGAAGCTTGGAAGGGCGAGGAGCCGTTGTCAGCGATCTGGTGAGAGGAAGAAAAAGAAGCGGTGCTTCGTGATAGACGCGGGGAAGAAATGGTGCTGAGTTCTGTTCCGTCGACAAGGTGATAACGCGCTGCTGAAAGGCGTATTCGAGAAAGACGTATTTATCTTCGTTCCTCAGCGGGCCGATTAACACACTGCGGACGGATCACGAGGATTCTCGTGTTTTATACTCTAAAACACGTGGCCGATCGTAAGAATCCTCGTTTTTCACACCAAACCCTTTACAAACCACTCAAATGAACCACACAAAAATTATTAAAACAAACTATTAAAACGCCATTGTTAAAACACGAATATTTCATCAATAACCGAACATACATTACACAACAAAACTCGAACACAAATTACAATCTACAACAGCTTCCAATTCGCGAAACAAATAAAACCTTTTAAAGCGCCCAGGGTTAAAACACAAACCACCCTTTTCCAAGCCAACAAAATCCTCGCAGAACCTCGATCTCAGCCGCAAAAACCTTAAAGTTTCGCGCCAGGAGGAAATATTTCCAAGACACCGCGAGCTCCGCGCATCCTCTCTGCCCATCGAGTTTATCAGGACCTCCTCGAGCCTCTCGAGGAGCGCGAGCCGCGCATCGATAACTTATTTACACCCCGCTTGTACGCGTGTAAGACGCCGGTTGCAATTTCGAGGCTAGTCGCCACGGAGCATTAATCGTCAGCGGCTTTCGCTCGGCCTGCTCGCCCTGGCACCTTGGATTTATTCCGAGGGGGAATTTCGTGTATTCGTATCGAGACAACGATGCCTCTTCGCAGCTCGGAGGGGGCCTTTGGCGCGGCGCTTTATTATTAAAATCGCATCCTTCCTCGCGCCCCTTGTCGATGCCAACGCCGTGAAAACGACGCCTTGGCTCGCGGCGAAATCGAGCGTTGTCCATCGATATCTAATGCAAATCGGTGTAAACGAGGGCCGCTGGAATGGCGCTGCATCCTTGGCCGGATCGCGCGGAGGTGGAGGAGCGTCGAAGCTTCGATGATCGTCGCGATTTGCGGAGGAAAGTTTGAACGTGAGGTGAGTTCTGAGAGGAGGGATCGCTAGAGACTAAGCGTTGCTTTTTTTCCCCTTTTTTTCCCGAGGAATCTGAGGGATTATAAGTTTGTACGCGTGGAGCGTTGGATTCTGAGTTGGTTCGTGGATTATATTGCTATTCGTGTCCTTTTCGTCGATGCTTCTGGATGGAGATTTAAGGTTGAAAGTCGGTTGATTCTTTGGAAAATTACTGGAGTTTGTGAGGGTTTTTTTTTGAGAATTTTATAGAGGGGTGTGAAGTGTTATGCTATTTAAGGAATATTTCTTCGTTTCTGTAGTTTTATGAATGTACGTGTGTATGTACCATCGAACGCAAACCTTAAGCTAAATACATCATCAACCCCTACATATAAAACACCACATATAAAAAATGTATCGCTGCTTGCAATGATAGATTCAAAATCGAACATTAAAATCAAAAACCAACCTCGAGTTCCACAAACCCCTTTATCAAAACCCCGAAATATCCCCAAAACCATCTAAAAATCCACCACCACTCGCAGCTCTCGATTCAAAACCGTCCTCAGCTACATCAACCCCGAGTTCCACGAAGCTCCTTTATTAAAACCCCGAAGACATTCCCGAAGCATCTGCCCTCCCCTCCTCGTAGGTATTCAGAGCGCTCCGGGGACCCCTCGACCCTTCGATAAGGGTATCGAGAGAGGAGAGAGAGAAAAAAAAGAGAAGAGAGAAAAGAAGAAAGCCGGGGCATCCGGCCAAATCGCTATTCCACCCGCGGAGTTTCGAGGTCAGTCGCCCGCTACGTGCGCGAGGAACGTCGCGATAATTCGCTTAACGGCGAGGCCGCGAATTGAAATTCGGCGTGCAAGCCCCTCGGGAGGCCCTGGGAGAGGAAAGATCCCGTAGGATAGGCCGATCGGTATGCGGACCGACGGAGGACCGCGGTCGAACCCGAAGAAGTACTGTTACGAGCGATTTACGATAGTAATAGGCGCTGCTCGCGCCCAGGCGAATGCTAATGCGCCTTTTAAGTGGGCGTAGTGCGCCACTCCGTGGCAAATCCAATCAAAGCCCTACTATGAGAGGGCCGCGCATTCGGCTTTGTAAGGCGCAGCATTGTCCGCCTGGTCTTGGGACTTCGTCCTCGTTCGCCTTGGGAGATCCTCCTCTGGAAGATCGCGACTGTGCGCCACGAGTGGGAATTTTGATCCGTCCTTTTGAGGAATATTTATTTGAAAGGCAGGAGAGGGCAGCGGCTATCGGTGGGAATTTTAGTTTAAAAATTCATGTTTAGTTACGGTTGTATATTAAACATAGTTTAGAAGGGATTTTGTAAGACGCTCTTTTCGAGTAACTTACTCGCGAACTAAAAAAGAACGCGAAGATTATAATTATCTTTCCGAGGATTCTGAGGTACGTCCTGTTTTTTAAATAGGAAATCTAAGGAAATCCACCGTCACAAAATTAGCAGTGTCCTAAGAAATAGTCTAAGGAATAAAGAGTGAACCTAAGCAATCCTGAGGAACAAGATCGCTCTGAGTATCCTAAGAAATAGCCTAAGAAATTAGGAGTAAACCTGAGCAATCCTAAGGAATAAATTCGTTTCAAGCGCCGCGTTAGTTTCAACGATGAAAACTGGCTCGTAGCAAATGACGGGGCAGAGCGAAAATTTCCGCTTGGGCGCAAAGCGTCCGCGAAACGCATCGCGACGAAGCTGGAGAACATCCTTTTCTTCCCCCTCGAAGGCGAACCGCGCACTCACGCACCCCATTATCTCTCCTGACCGCGGCACCCACATATTCCACGCGCAGCATCCCCGCATCATTAATACCGTATCACCTTACAACGCCGCATTCATCGCCTTTCCTCCGTGCTCTATTATCCCAACATTATCCCACGATCGACGCCACGGCTATTTTCACGCGCGTCCTCGAACTGCTCCGTATATCACTAAAGATCCTTCGTTACACCTTTTTCCTCCCCATTGTTTCGATGCGCGGCTGATCTCCCGGCTCGGTTACGTTGCATATCTTCCGCTCAAATCCTTTCGAGGATCCTATATATGATCCTAGGATTATGTAGGATGTAGGATCCTAAGATAATAAGGAAGAGCTTCGTTATGGGTTGTTCTTCGTCCTTGCTTTGGCACTTGGACGAGTGCTCGTTTAAGGTACTGTCTTTGGTACTGAGTCACTTGGGCTGATTAGGGGGTATCTTTTTTGGGAAAAGTGTTCGTTGGAGGATTTTGTAAGTAAGGAGAGAGTTTTCGATGATTTCCATGTAGTATTTAGATCGGCTTTTTGATTTACTGAAATTTCCATTTACTCTCCTCTCTTTTTAAAGATATACGTGGCGTTCTAAATATGCACAGAGAGTTACTGGTAGTTCTAGTGTTAATTAACTAGTCTAGCAACTAGTATAACAACCGATATATAATAAACAATTACTCGCAAGGACCAGTCGTTTAAGTATACAATACCAACACATCCAGGCAACTATCAAACCAGTACCTTCAAATTAATAAAAATCACACCCTCAACAATCCCTTAAATAATCCACGTCCCTCCAACCTCCTCTCGACTTATCCCCCACCCCCTCCCCCTTCCTGATCCCCTTTTCCACCCCCACGCGGCTGGAAAAATGCTCGCGAGGCCCCGTAATAAATTCCACGCGGTTCTACCTGCGGTCCGGCTTGCACCGCGTCGCGACGACATCGTCTTTACACGCACTTGGGGGAAGGCGGCCAGGCGCGACGTGTGAGGTTTTTCACGCGGTTCACCTGGAGGGCCGCGCTCGAGGTTTTAAGTGGGTGTCCAAGAGATAAGCGGCCACGGCTGGCATAACAGCTCGATAAACCCTCGTGTTTATTGGATCGGCCAGTTCCTCTCGCGCCCTCCCGCTCCCGTCCTGCAGACTAGAGTTCACCTCCGCCTCCTGGCCACCTACCGTTTCCTCGCCCCCCTCGGACCCTCAGGGCGGCTGTTAACCTCGAATTAGTGACCTCGTGGGCCCGAGGAATTTACAAGTACGAGCCGTAACGAGCCAGCTTTCGATCGCCACGCGTACCAGCGCATTGTCTGCATTTCCTGGGATTCTCTGGTTTTCTGATCGAGATCGAGGTTTTTTTTGAGAGAGTCCTGGGTGCTGGATTGGTTAATGGAAGGGGAGTTTGCGATGTTGGATGTGGGGTTTATGAGTGTGCGGATGGTACAAATTGGGATGTGTTTTATAGGGTGGGCTGTCTACTGGTTTGTTTTTGAATTACAGGGTATGGCGATACTGGTGTGTGATCGATTTGCTGGAAATTTGAACAGCTGGACGGTCTGAGAATCTCTATAGATCCATACGATTTTAGCTCACGTGCTAATATTATACATGGATATTTGACCAAGTGATTTGACTTTTCATAAGACAACGTTTCAATTATATAACATCTCTAAGATAATCAATAACGATAACGATGGCGATTAACAGCACCATCCAGCTGAATCACCAAAGTAAATACCTCCCGAATCATATAATTTGCGGATATAATTCGAGCGATGGAAGGTTAACACGCTCCTCCATGCACCTCCCCTTCCCCTCTGAACCCAATACAAACCTACTCACCCCACATGTCTCCAGCAGCATTTACATACGCGAGGCATCGAAACGCAACCCAAATCACCTGACAGCTAAGTCGTTTGCTTATCGAGTCCATCGATCTCCGCGTGAAAAGCTCTCATTAACCAACCGCTCCATACCCTCCCAAAGATCCCAAAGATCGAACTCGGCCTGGAGGATCGCGGTCCCGCGCGATAATCGCCTTTGAAGCTCACCTGCCCGAGCAGACATTATATCTCGTCTCCCTTTCTGTTTCAGGTAAGTGCCAGCTGCGCCACGTCCTTCCCGATTCCCGATAACGGCTTTTCCGGCCATTGCCTTTATCACGGCAGCTGTTGGCGGGCGCAATAATGGCGCGCGTAATTAAACGTGTCGGAGGTTGAAGCGGCAAAGAGGATCTGGGCTATCGGATGGTTTTCGCGAAAATCCGTTCGAGAGGCGAGGACGAGCAACACGTTGCCGTTTATCCGCGAATTCCAGGTGGGGGTAAATACGCACGGAGCCTGGCGGCGCCCAGGGGATGCGAGTTTCCTGCTGGTCCGCGTTGAGAATGCATGGTGTTGTCGCTCGCGTTGACACGTTGCTTGACAGCGTGGATTTTTAACGCTGTTTCTACTGGTTATTTTTTTGACACTTTTGGGTGCACCGAATGTAGGTCTTTTTTTATTGAATTTAGTTTTTTGTACATGGAATTCAGTCTTACACAATTGGAATTTAGTATTGTGCAAGTGGAATTTGCCCTTTTGCAAATCAAGCGCTTTTACGTAAATATTATACGTAAAGGAAGATCGAATAATGTTAATTACAGAGTAAAAAATGGAGAATTTTATTTTAATCCATACGATTACATGTGGAGACGAAGGTAGGAATGAAAACTGTATGTAGAACCTTGAGAAGCGGTATAACAACAGCTCACCTTTCTTCTGACACATAGGAATACCGATATTCATCCGAGAACATCGATTTTTCCCAAATATCGATGTTCCACGCTGACACATGTAGCTGCAACTACCGAGTTGCCGGTAGGAACATTAAAAAGGAAATTAGGCATAATCAATAGCATCGCGTTGATAGGCGGCTCGACATAACACTTGTCATCCCACCGCAGGCTCGTCTTTAATGAAAACTCGTTTTCAGCCGAGCAGCGCCTCGAAAGAGACGCACAAAGCACGTCGAAAAATCCGTGTCCCGTCGTTTTTGCATCGCCGCGCGATCAAAGATACGAAACAGAATGCGGCCCGCCTCTGATTCACGCTGGTGTCCTCGAGGGGATTTTATCAGGAACACGTTTTTTTTTTTTCGAAAAACGTTAATCTCCTTAATGGAAGTCGCGTAGGTAAGTCGGCAGGGAATAACACGATCGTAAAATATCTCGAGGACCTTTTCTTCCTCGCTTTCGCGGGTTTGGAGAAGGAAAGCCAGGCGATCCGAGAGGTTAAAGGATAGTCGATCCGGCCTGTTCTCTATTTATGCGAAGGATATTGCTGGTAATCGCCAAAACCGGGAGGCGCTTGAAAATCGAATGGAAAAAGCGCAGGGACCAAATCTCCTCCCGACAATATTTTCCAGTTCGTCTATAATCCTGGCGGAGGATCGAAACCGTTTCGACTCCGAAATACCAAAACCGGTTGCAGATTTCTAATTCGTTTGCGGCTTAGGAATTCGTGGCCTCGCGCGGGTAAATAAAATATTTTTATTACGTACTTTTTATTACCATACTTTCGTTTTAAGTTATCGACTTGGATAAATCCAGTTTTAGGGGAGTGAGGTGTTCGATACATTTAGAATATTTCTGTATAGTACAGTACAGCCTCGTATCTCAATAGACGAACCAAACTATATCATATATAGCTTCATAAATAGTCAATGCCTATAAAAATAGTTACACGTTTCTATATATACTCAAAAGCCACTTGCTTGCAAGTTTAAGAACCATCAGTGACTTCCTCTGACACACCAACTATTCACACATTTTACTCTTAATCCTCCATCTTCTCTCGTCAACTTAGAATCTCACTGATCCACGTCCTCAACATTCACACCATATTTTCTTTACGCGAGTCTCAGTTATACACTACGCCATACCAATCACACGAACAGCCGCACGTCCTCCATACTGACAGTCGACGATTCGATTCCCCCTCGCCTTCCTCAGAGGCTCTTTGCTCGCGCGCGAAAGGCATCTCGCTTTCCAGCCAAAATCCTCGACAATGAACGCGCATCGAAGCGTAGGAACACAATGTCGAAGCCGTCGATTTCTCCTGGGTTCGAGTCGTTCGACGCGGCTGACTGGCCCTCCCTCTATCCGGCGTCTCCTATTTTATTTAACGGAACATAAATTCCGGCCCGGGCATAAAAAGCGCCGTAAAGTCCGCGCGAGCGGCCACAGGCCGAAACTGCGTCTGATCTCCGCCGCGAAAAACTATTTTCGCGCTCCTCGAAGCCGCCCACGGCAGTTGCACGCGGGAGATAGCGAGGGTCTAAGCCGAGGTCACGGGATGAGCGCATTACCCTAAGCTTAAGCGTGTAATAAAGTCGCCGAACTAACGGCCGAAAGATTTCGCTGGAGCAGCGCAGTGTCTTCCTGTCTCTCTCTCTCTCTCTCTCTTTTGCTCTTGCTCTAGGTGAGCTTCTAACTGTGTCTAGGCGTCTGTTCATGCTTCTCTGTCTTTCTTGTGCAATTCGCGTGTAAAGTCTCTGTTTCTCTTTAAGTGTTCGTGAAGGTGTTCGTCTTTCTCTCTCTGAGGGTTTTTACGTGGTTTTTTTGTGCTTCTTGAAGAGTCGCTGTGTATTTTGTATCTTGTCTTTGAAGAAGCAGAGTAGCTTACCGCTTTGTGTATGTATTTATTCGGGTATTTGTGCATATTTTTCTCGTTGAGTTTTCGCGTGGCGCTTCTCTTTTTCTCGAAGAGTTCGTGAGCACGTGTCATTTATCTCCATCTCGAATAGCTCTCGATAACAGCTCTTCCTCTCTGCTCTCGCTCTCTCAAACCACCCTAGAAAAACCCTCCTTCACCCAACAACAGAAGTACAAAATACCACACACATCGCACCTCGAGCATCGTACGAAATACTCATCTAACAACCCATCGATCAACACGACCAATAATCAGCTTCGAAGAAGAAAACTCCGCGTCTCCCAAGTAGAATCAATCGACCAGACTCCGATAACCGATATCATCCCCGATATCCTCCTCGCGAGTATCCCAGCGGCCTTCGCCTCGAGGATTTTTAACGGCGAAGATTCCATTGAAAAACCTGACAGATCCCCGACGCGGTGGCTGGCGTGGTATCCCTCGGCGATAAAGTTTCCCAGACGTCTCTCGCCCAGGAGGGGAGGAGGAAGACATTATCGCGTAAGCTTCTCAATCGACGGCGATTTCCCCATCGACGTTGGAGAGAGGGAGAAAGAAGCAGAGAGATAGAGAGAAAGAGGAGAAAAGGGAGAAAGAGAGAGCAAGAGCGCGAGAAAAGGAGGGAGAAGAGGAGCGAGATCCAGCGTTTGACAAACGACAGGACGAGAAGCGGCGCGTCTGGCGGAGAGTCACGTCGAAAGCGGAAGCGGAGGAGGGCGCCCTCCCCTTCGTCTTCCTCCTGTCCCCCTTGAAAGGGCGGCGACGCTGGTCGTGAAACGAAAAAGTGAAAATTTCCTCGAGCGGAAAAAATGATATTCAGCAGGCAGCCAGTCTCGAGTCCCTCCTCCTCCTCCTCCTCCTCCTTGTTCACTCGTCGTTTCTCCGTTTCGGCCCCCCCAGTCGCGCCCCTCCACTCCGCCCCTGGCAGACTGACTGAACGCACTTTGGGATCCCGTGCGTAAATCAGACGTGTTCCATTTACGATCGCGAGGATCCTCTCCACGAGCCATTTCTCGCCGGATCAATCCTCGTTATCCTCGTTTTTAGCCTCTCTCCCCATCTTCCGTGCGCTTCGAGGCCCGGGACGCTTCGTTCGCGGCTGAGTTTCGTGAGTCTAAGCTACCGCTGCTTAGCGAGGAGTCGGGGTTGGGGCTGTTTGTGGGGGTATGAAGGTTGGAAGTTGATTTTTTGGGGAGTTAGGATGCTTGTTTTTACATTTGGATTGTGAGAAAGTGTTTGAGGGGCTTTTGTGTCTGTGGAATGTTTATAGAAATGTGGAGTAGAAACTTCTTTTTGATGATGAGAAAGGTAGATGGTAAGATACTTTTGCTTAGCGATTCTTTAGGTTTATGGAAGCTCGATGGAAACGCAAGGTGTAAAGATAGCTTTCTTTTAATAAGGAAAATGATTTCTACGTTGAAAACTTAGCTGTTAGTATAGACAAATTATTCTGACACTATTATATATTTAGTGTATGTATGAAAGTAATGCATAAACTTTCCAAACACCTTTAAAAGAAACGTATTCGACATCATCCTGCAGACCTCTTATATCTACTAATAAAACCATTCTGTTTCCCTCCTCGACTACAGGCTACAACGATTTCGACAGGAAGCTTTTATTTTCCCTCGATAAACACGTTGTTTTCCTCGAATCTCTATCTAAATTGCGCTGTTCGATCGCCCGTTACTCGTAGCTCCAAGGTGTTGGCGCATCGAGGCGAAGTCGAGCAAACGCAACCTCCGCAAAACTTTCCGTCGCTCCCGTCAGGGCCTCCTCTCGATTCCTCTTCGCATATTTGCGCAGTGACGGCAGATCTGATGGCCGGAGAACGTGGGATTAGCAGGAGAAAACCTTGGGCCCCATTGATCGCCTTTATCGTCTCCTATACGAGGTTTATTAACACATTTGCGCGCCGTGTCCCTCCTAAGAATTCAGGGAATTCGGTGGAACACGATGCAAAATGATATCGATACTCCCGTTAAATCTGTTGACGCTCGTGTTCCCGGCTTATCGGTCGGTTTTAATGGTCGTACATTCCGTCAAGCTATGCCACGGTCGTGGATTCTCCTCCTTTTATCTCCTGCTTCGTCGTTTCTTGCCTCGCTCCTACGTTCGACGCGTTTGCACGAACCTCGATGCCGTGAAGAATGTAAGGTAGAACTAGGAGTAGTTGGTAGTTTAAGGAATTTTTTGGATATTGGTTCACACGGCTAGGGTTAAGTTCAGTTTATGGAAAGTAGATGTGTGAATTATTCTTATAATGTATTATATTAGGATAGGTATTCATTTCTGATTAAGGTAGTGGAACATTTTTTTTCGAAGAGTGGAATTTGGTTTAATGATTGATACTATGGGACAACGAGGAATTTAGTGGTTGATATCCTTTTGATTTAGTGGTTGACATAGGGAGAAAAACTGATGAACGAAATAGTCTTGGTAATATAAATATCACACTTTTGTAATACTCACATTTTAACCAAGTATTTACAGATTTATATAAAAAAAAACGTGGGAATCACCCATGGGTTTGATTAACCTGTCGCTATGACACTTCTCAATGCTAAACTATGCGCAATAAATTTCGCAATTAAATCGCTGAAGAGCGACACTATATAGACTAACAAAGCTCACCATATCCCAGCCTGTGGTCTCCTTATCTATATACTCTTTGCAAAAAAGCATCGAGTACTGGTACAGTGTCAGCTATTACTGTTCCGCCCCTCCCTTCCTGCGACTAAGAATCGACATCCGACCCAGGATTGCTAAAACGCATTTTCGAGGAGCAGCAATGGAATTTTGGAGGAAGCGTTTCGCCTTGGGGAATTCAAAAGAGAAATATCGATTCGCGCGCGAGAGTATCTCCAAGATAGATCCCGCTTTCGTGGCCGACATTTGTGCGGGCACAATGTACTCTCCGCTCCGCTCCAACCTCGAAATTCCATCGGAGCGATTTTCCTGCGATTCCAGGTACGGCTTGCGCGCGGAAAAGTCGCTTTTAATCCGCGGCCTCGATTCAGGATACGTCTCTCCAGCTTCCTTCGGATGTCGTGCCTGAGGAATCGCGGACAAAAATGATCGCGACTGAAAGGCAACGTCTTTGTCCGCCGGAATCAATGGGGACGAAGTCAAACCTCCAGCAACTTCCCGTAGGACGTCGGGGATGCCTCGACTTTAATCTCCCAGGACTCGAATGCTTCCAGAGGCGAATCGAATAAACCGAAAGCGCGATATCGACGGGGGAAAATAGGAGGAAAGGGGAAACTATTGAGAGCCGAGGAGCAGTCGAGCGAGGCGGGCCACGCACACACGCACCGACCTTTCCTGCCTGGCACGCACGTCCCACATAAGCTTTACAGTAATAGCCATCTATCCGTTCCTAAGTTATTTCCACTCCGTGATTTAAAGCTGTCCGTGCATAAAGCGTTTTCTTCGTCTCCTGGTCGGTTTCTCGAGCTGGTGGCTTTGTCTTGGGAGGATCATCCTTGGAGGCTCTTCTCGTTTCGATTTGAGGGAGTGTAGAAAAGTATTTGAATGAATTGTTGGTGAGGGTAATAGGTTTGTTTTTATATGTACTATCGGTTTTTAGATAACATTGGTTTTTTAATAAGTCGATGGATTTGTTAGTCTTTTTTTCTTCGTCTTGATATCGGTTTTTGGATATCCGAGATTTTCTGTTACTCCTACGTAGTTTGTAGCGGTATAGTATTCGATTTTGTGGATTATTCGGGTTCTTTTCTCTCTAGTTTTCTTGCCCTTTTCGTTTCTGAAATCGCTTGTCTCGTGGACGTGTTGGATTTTTATCCTTTCTCACGCAGTTTAAAGATTGCTCGAGTGAATTTATATTTATGTTCTTATGAACGGTATTTTCATCGATCATTGATGAGTATTAGAAATTTATTTCTATACGAACGATCATTTTCTATATAATTTTCCTCTTTGGTAGATTACTCAGGCTCTTCTTTCTTTTGTTTTCTTATACTTTTTCTTCCTGAAATTCCTCGGCTCCTGGACGCCTCAGACTTTCCGGCGCTCCCCGCGCAGCTTAAAAGTTACGAGCACGATTTTCCCCGCGCGATTCCTTTGTGAAGAACGGATGGCCGCCGACACGCCCTTCGTTTCCGAGGGAAAGGCCGCCGAATCTAAATAATCCCGTGCAAGGCAGAGGACTTTGTCTCGAAAACGACCGCTGATCCGCCGACAAGGGTGTCTTTTCCACCCTCGATGCGGCCCCGTTTCCGCCCTCTCGAGCTCGGAGCTGGAAAGATGGTGAGAGCACCGGATCTCCAGCTCGGTCAGTCCCTTTAACCCCCGGGTCAAGATCTCCTCCACGATGAATCACGGAACCCCAGTGACTCAACCACGCATCTTTCATTATCCATCGTACATTTTGAAGTGCAAGCACGGTGACTCATTAGGTCGTTCACCCGTGTTTGCATTTGAAGAGGAGCACTGCTCCTG
The DNA here is from genome assembly GCA_038496175.1 of Ampulex compressa. Lineage (NCBI taxonomy): Eukaryota > Metazoa > Arthropoda > Insecta > Hymenoptera > Ampulicidae > Ampulex > Ampulex compressa. The sequence continues at coordinate 156,467 of JBCFXI010000202.1, read as the reverse complement.
GAAATTGGAGGATACTTGGATTTATGGCTTGATATTTATTTTATTTTTTTATTTTTTGGGAGCAGCATTTTTGGAAGCGATGAGAATAATGTGTACGTAATGATCTCGTGTAATAGTGTATTTTGCACCCTTAAAGATTGTTCTTAAAATCATTTTTTACCTGGAACGTGTGGATCACCTATCGTGGCATGGAGGTACCTTTCCTCAGATCACGCGATCGATCGTGTGCTAGGGTTTTCTCGCGATCCATTACCAACCCATTAATCACCAAACACTAGCAGATAGACACAGCTTCTTATCGCGTGCGACACTCATCAAATCTATCCAATAACCTTGCCTCACTATATCTTCACCACTACCAGAGATCATCTTCAAACTCATTCTTTACCTCCAACCTCTCGATCGCCCAACGCACCTTCGCTTTCCCCCAAATCGCTCGATCCAAACCTAGTGCTTTCTCGCGATCCATTACCAAGCCATTAGTCACCAAACTCCGTCGGACAGAGGCGGCCGCTTATCGCGTGCGACACGCATGAAATATCTCCCGAAGGAGTGGGATTTATGCGCAGCGCGCTGGCGCACAACGGCGCAGTTTGTTTAAGTCGGTCCAATTTGTTGACTCGCCAGTACCAACAAATCGGCGCGGCTTCATTGTGCCGGGAGCGCAGTGCTCGGCTCTCTTCCCGGCACCAGCACGCTCCTTGGCCACGGAGCCGAACCCATGCCAACGGCGAGCGCCGCTGAATGCCTCCTATCAACCTATCTGAATAACAGCCAACACATAACATAACACCTCGGGAACAGCCGGCTATTGAAGAGCGGCACCATATTGTCCTACGTTACAATGGGTCACTCAGCGCACTGAATGACCCATGCCCAACCCATACAACTCGCCATGGGACAGGGCCTCTTTTCTCCGCGTCCTCGTTCCACGTGTTCCTCCTTCCCCCTTCCTTTCCACCTCCTCCACCTCCTCCTTCTCTTCCTCCTCCTCCCCCGCCAGCGTCCTTTTCGTCGTGGAATTCGTGCAGGGAGGAAAAACACCGTGGAACGAGCTCTCGAGCCTCGTTCTTCGGGGTTTTCACCCACTCGAGAGAGCCTTTGCTGGAACCGGGAGCTCGATTAATCGTCTGAGCGCCGGAGTGGGCCGTTGTTGCTCGATCCTCGAGGAACACTGGCGAAGAGTCCTCTGGGCGTTTTTGAGGGACGATGGGATTGAGTGCGCGTTCGGCACTATTCTGACCTTTGGTATTGAGTGCGCGAGTTTGGAGGAAAGTTGGAGGAGACCAGAGGCGGTGGGGATGTTGGGTTTTGGGGTTTGGGGTGAGGGTTACTGGGGTTCGTGAGTCACTCAAACGAGTCCAAGTTGGACCACACAGAATGGGCCTCATGGTGTGCCCTGTTCGAGGGTGCCAGGCAATTGGAATTGGGCAAGCAAGGCAAGAATGCGCTTTCGTCGCACCTGAATTCCGGGCAATCGTAAACGCGAGATTAGATCGACGTTCCAGATCTCTCCATTTTTCGTGGAAGATGGTTTTTCACGAGTCTCAGAGGAGGTACAAATGAGAACATCCCACCAGGGAGTCCAGCCGTAAAGCGGTGCCGGTCACGCTGAAAATCGGTCCTAGAAACAAAAAAGGCCCGAATTAGTCCGTTGGCCCTCGAGCCTCTTATCTCGTGAAATAAACCAGGATACTCGTAAATTCCGCGTGAAAAGCCGGAAACAAATCCCCTACCAGTAGCTGGGATCTTAGATGCAAGCTGGATAGGGAAGACGAGACACTTTCCATTTAACACAACCGCGGATATAAATACTATAGTATTAATTTCCATGGTACCAGAAAACACAGCTTCACAATCATCAGCAGTACGTATATAACCCAAAAAACCTAGAAAACGCCTCTCTTCAAGCTCCATCAAACCCTCGCACCCCTCTAACTGAACCTTACCAGAAGACACAGCTTCACAACCATCCACAGTACAATCATATAAAACACACAAAACCCAGAGAACGTCTCTCTTCAAGCTCCATCAAACCCTCGCACCCCTCTAACTGAACCTTACCAGAAGACACAGCTTCACAACCATCCACAGTACAATCATATAAAACACACAAAACCTAGAGAACGTCTCTCTTCAAGCTCCATCAAACCCTCGCACCCCCTTAACACACTAATCCATGATTCACTCGAGGATCAGCGCGCTTCCTATCCACGCATCCTCGAAACAGCCAACCGTGGCTCGAGCGGATGTGCCATCTCTCGCGTCGCGCCTCGCTGGCGGAAGAGGAAGCGCGCTTTTACGAGGCTCGATCGGTCATCAGCGGGGCTCGATCCTGGGGAAAGTGGTTCGTCGCGGTGTCTCCGTCGGTTCGAGCCGCCAGGAGAGGAGCCCTGAATTATTCCCTTCGTAGCTCGATGGAGCAATTAGTACGCGGCGGAAGCCGCCCACGTAGCATCGGTTAATAGACAGGGCAGTTTAATAGACAGGCCAGAAGTGGAGGAACACGCGATCGCACGACGTGAAGCGGCGCAGGCCGCAACATCGTGCCACGACTCGGATGCGCTTTGAGGAATGGCCAGGGCACGGTGATCTACCTGGTCGAGGGAGGAGAGAGAGAGAGAGAGAGGGAGAGAGAGAGAGGAGGCTCGAAATAGATCGCCAGCCGCCACAGGATACGGGCCATTGTGCGGCTATTCTCAGCGGCGTGGAACTTTCGTCCTTGCGACGATCCTCGATTATCGAGGAGCGCATCGACTGCAGGATGAAGGATCTCTTGGATATACCTGCTGGATTATGCACGCTGCTTTGTTAAACGTGCGCATTAAGCTAAAGAATTTGGTGGCGTTTGTGTTTTATAATTGACTGGAGATCGATGTTAAATGTATCAAAATGTTGGAAATACTTTTAGGGTCCCTCGCTAAAAGCACGTACCCAAAAACCCACAAAGACTCCCATACAAACCCCACGAACCATTCCACACAAGAATCTCGAACATAGGAAGAAAAATCCTTAATAACACAAGTAACCTACTAAGAGAAAACCGAGACAATCCCTCTCGTAATTCACCGACCATTGTTTCCAGTCGTCGCCAGTGGCTACTTGTTTCCTCGTACGTTATCGCCATATTCCTGCCAAGGTGCGTACGTGAAAGGCAGGCTTAATACGGCAAAGTTTCCGCGGTGTTTTTCCGGCAGCCAGAGCCGACGATAAATCCGCTCTGCTCGCGCCTCGAGCAATTTGCTCGGGCCAGCCGTGCCTCCATGGAAATCCCTGGCGCGTAACGCGACCCACCAAGCATGGGAGTTGACCGAGTTTTTTACGAGGCTCCCTCTCGCGCAATTGCGCGAGGAGCAGCGTGCGTGAGCTGGCCACGCGTGCAACGAGATGCACGCGGCTCTGCCGGCCATTAGCATCACGCATCGAGCATTCGAGTTTCTGGCACGAGGCGTGGATTCGTGGTTTAGACAGAGGAGGGACTCGTTCCTTGGAAAACTGCGTGGAAAAGAAGGATTTGTTTGACAGGGTTCAGGATTTTTTATGTGGGCTTCCGGAGCTGACTATTGGAAGAGTTATTGCGTTATTCTTTGGTTGTATGTTTGGTATTGATTATTGTTTGGTTATGTATGCTCTTGGTTCTGTATTTGGTGTTTTTGGAGTGGAATTTATACAAATGAAATTATATTTATTGCACAAGCATCGATCAATTTCGTGAGACATTTTTCTAATACTTCTAAAATTTAATTAGTAATATTTTCACACTTAAGATCAACAGCTGCTCGATAAGACCGTTTAAATAATATACGCAACAATATTTTTAAAACGTTCTCCCTTCTAGAATAATATATTCCCAACAGTCCTCCGGAAGAAACAGCCAGGCTCCAAGCTATTCCTCAATGGGACAGAGTTCAGAGTTATTCACCTGATGTCTCTCTCCCGGGGTTTCTGGTCGAACAATTGGAAACAATCTACGATGAGCGATAAGCGGTGGTACCTGTACGCCTCTAATAGCCTTAGAATAAGGACGATCCAATTATTTCAATCGGCGTACGTATCGGGGTAGAGGAAGAATCATCGATTCTCCTGCTCGTTCCTCGTACAACCTGTCGTCCTTTATCCAACGATACGGCGCGACGTTCACAAGGCGCTAATCTGCCGCTCATTAGAGCCCTTTTATTTAGATTCCCCGCCAGGCGAAGGCCCTAGGAATTTCTCTGCCTCGTGGAAAAGCCCACGATATATCCCACGAGGAAATAAAAGCCTGTCCATTTAATTCTCGATATCGACCGTCAGAGTCACTTAGCTTAATACGTATCGCTTAAAATGGATTCGTAGTATCTTCATTGGGACGTAAAGTGTCGTTGGATTAACCTCGAGTGTTTCTTAGGATTTTTCTCTGGGAGTTCTAGGGAAGGTTTTCGTTTCGGGAATGATAGGAAGAATACGGTCTCTTGTAGCCAACAGGTGTATTAATTCCTGTTATGTTTCATTAATAAATTCGGGTTGGAATAATCATCGAATGCATACTTTATACGACTCTTGGATGTTCGCGATAAATACTGGTGTCGTGGAGTTGGAATCCAAACTCGTGTTTGAGAAGCTAATGATACGCGTTTGGTGAAGCCGGATATATCCGGCGCTGGTGGCAGAAGTCTTCAAATATGTAGGATGCCCTCTGAAATTCTCCATGGCGCTGACTTGTCAAGCGGAAGTGAGATACATTAAAAAATCACAATTAAACAATTTCTAAAGGGAGCCAGCTGGAGTCAGTTCACATCCTACGTATACAAGGAAGGTTTTTGTCCTGAGCACTTCAACAATCGGCGCTCGACGTTATCAGGACGATCTTAATAACCCCTCAAATCGACGCTAGGCGATTTTCAGAGTGACGCTCGTGAGCGGCGAAAAAAGCTCGTAGAAACCGAGCTCGCAAGGTGGAACGTGTTTTATGCCTTCGTGCGTCCTTAATAGCGATGAAACAAGAAGAAGCCGATCCGCGCAGCGCAGAAGCATCGATCCTCTGAATACGTTGCTCGCATAACTACCTGTCACGGCTTATCTGGCGATAGGGAGGCAGACATATCGACGTAGCCGGGTTAATCTGCGGTTCATTAAGATCCTTTGATTCAAATGCGCTGGACGTTGTGCTCGATACAATGCCATAGGCGTTAGAGAGAGAGAGAGAGAGAGAGAGAGAGGGAGAAAAGGAGAAGTGTGGCTGTATGTAAATATACTGGTCATCGGTGGCTAGCAGAAATATTTTATACGATTATTTGCGAGCCTCGTGAAAAAATCTATCAACCCTTCGATTCGCTGGACTGTTTTTGTACGATGCACATTTTTCCCCTTAGACACTTCATGTCCGATTCGTTGCTGTTAGAGTGAAGGTGATAGCAATGCAGAAGTACCTTATGTTATATACTAGAGGAAAAATTCGGGAGTAAATCGTGAAACAGCACAACACGTGGAGATGCAAAAAGTGACGTACAAACAGTGATATAATATTGACATGGAAAAGTATTAAAAATCCGATCTTTCAGAATAGGATAAAGAACAGTACTCTTCTAAATACAATCCCTTAAATAACAACACTCGATACAATAACACATAAATGATAAACTCCCCTCTGCATCTAGTATTCTGAAGTGGCGCTCGAAGTCGTATATGTCATCTCGATCGCCTTATCCTCCGTCTCAAATACCAAAAAACAAAAAAACCTCAACAAGCCTCGCGATGTTCATCCACCACGAATCAAGGCAGCGATCACTCCTCTCCTCGGCACGGTGTCGCGCGACTTTCGAAAAACCCAAATCCTTGAAGATTCCCTATCGTGAGCGCAGCCAAGCCCCTCGCACGTGCTCTCGAGACGGCGCACCTGTCGCGTATGCTCGCGAGGATTTATGCATTCCGACCGGCGACAGAGCTTGCCCGGAAGATGTAATGGGAGAAGGGGCCCCCGTGAAGAGAATGCAGCGACGAAAAATGTAAAAAGAGGAGGCGAAAGAGAGCGAGAGAGTGAGAGAGAGAGTGAGAGGGTGAGAAGGAGGGACAGAAGGAGAGCCAGAAACGCCGGGAGGGCGAGAGACGGTTGGATAATCACAGAGTTTTCGAGGAAACGCGACCCCTTCGCATTGCGCTCCGCGTCGCGCGCGAGGATACTTCCCTCGCCGGGTCTGGGATCGCATAATTACATAAATTAGCCGTTCAGCGGCGTTGAACGAGGGCCTGGAAAGGGGTTGCGTTTTAAGAGGAGGAGGGGAGGGAGAAGAAACGAGAGGCGTCGGGCAAAGAGGACAATCGTCGCGCGAGGTAAACGGAAGGATTTAGGGGCTCCTGTTTATTTCGCACGGTGTTTCGAGAGGATCGAACTTTGTCGTTTGACTGAGATTCGAATTCTGGGATATAGGATGGAGGATTGAAGGTGTGAAGCGTGCGAATGAGTTGCTGGCGAGGACCACAAGTTCACTGATTGAGCATAGTTATTTTGATATCTTTCTTATTGTGATTATTGTTATGTGATTATGTGACTGTTGGATGTTTATTGCTGGTATCTTAAATGGGTGGTGTCTAATGAGGGAGAATCAGGTGTGAGTAGAGGGTATTGTGATAATTATGCTTCAGGGTATTAAATAAATAGGTGATCATTCTTTCGCTCAAGTTTGATCCTATAAAGAATACAGGAAATAACGATCGCGTGAAATTAATCTGACGGTAGATCATGTTAATTTTACGGATAAAACTCGCGAAAAACATGCGTAAACTTCGAATCGTTGCGCGTGATAAATACGCGTAGACACTGGCGACCCAGTGGCCGGTATAAATAATACGCTAAATAATCGCAACAAAAATCCAGAGGTATAACTCACATAGAATCGTGCTGATTATTCGAGTGAAAATCAAGACGAATAACCATAACGATCGATCCCAGGAGTGAAATACGTTTTCGACATAAATCCTTTCATGTTCAACGGCTGGAAAACTCCGTTAAACAAAACAAAGTTCCGTGGAAAAATATCGTTCGATACATCTTAATTCAGGATAAACTCGGTTCGATGCATCAATTTAGGAAATCGACATCTTAATTAGGGTAAAACTCGATTCTCAAAAAAAAAGATATTCTATTATAACACTTAATTAAAAAAATTATTAATATTCTATAATACTTAATGAAAAATAATCAAACAAATGCTCCTTACCAAGAATTACAGTTACAATTACAACTACTCACAAGGACCACGTCTTCAATTCATATACACTTCAAGCAAGAGGACAATCAGGAGCTACTATATACAAAACATCACAATACTCGCATTTATCTCTTACGACTAACGAATACATCAAACCTAGTGCATTTCACGTGCAGCCACCATAATCAAGGACTACACAACACCACCAATATCCGCGCGACAAAAATCCCCATTGCCAAACTCGCGCGGGATATTGGATTAACATCGAGAGACGCGGAGAAAACCGGAGAGACAGGCCTCGAGGGTCGAAGGAGCGATTAGAGGGAAAAGGAGGGAACGAGGAAGAGCCTGAGGAGGATCAGGAGGATGAGGAGGAGGAGGAGGAGGAGGGAGAAAGGGAGAAGCGGCGAACGCGTGTCTAATTTCCCTACGAATGGCCGATCGGCGTGCCCGCGGGCGGGCCCCGTGATTTATACAGCCAACACTCGCGGTGCACGGCCCCGATGTTAATGCTTACAAGCTGTTAAACGTCCTTAATAATATTCGGCGACGAAGGTGGCACGAGATCGGCTCGCCTTGTGCGCTCGCCGCGGGAGGAGGATCTATCGTCGATCGCCGGAGTTCCTCAAGCTCATTACGGGCTTTGGGCCACTCGTACAGGGTGCCCGGAATGTTTGGAACTGGTCCAAGGGGGCTGGTGGGTTTGTAGAGTGGGTTCGTGATTTTTAGATTTGTTCTATGGGTTTTGGGGTATTTATAGTATATTTTGTATATTGGAAATTATTCTAGGGGCTTTTGTGCATTTGTATAGGGTGCGTAGGATGTTTAGATTTATTCTAAGGAGGCTAGTGGGTTTGTAGAGTGTGTTAATAATTTTCAGATCCGTTCTTCGTGTTTTAGTGTATTTATAGTATATTTCTTATATTTAGAATGATTCTAGGAGCTTTTGTCTTCTTATACAGAGTGTCTAAAATGTTCAGATCTATTCCAAGGGCTCTAGAAGATTTATAGAGTGTGTTTATAATGATCAGATACGTTTCGTGTGTTTTTCTCCATTTATAAACCGTGTCTATAACATCCAGATCTATTGCATAGGCTTTCCTTCATTTACAGCGTGTTCATAATATTCAGAATAATTCCAGAGACTCATACGCTTATACATCGTGTCCATAATATTTAAATCTATTCCACGTGCTCTTTTCCATTTATACGTAGCACCCATAATATCCACGCGTCTTCTCATCGAGGAAACGAAACAATCGCAACGCGCTCAAAACGCAGATTGAGACTAAACCCTTGAAGGACCAGAGGAAAAACGAGAATCCCTTCAGGATGCGTTCGAAGCTTCACGGACACTCGGTATTTCTTCGCTTTTTATCCCCCAGGAAGCCTCCTAGCAAACGTATAAACAACCGCGGAACTGAGCGATACTGTTGTAGCGTTTCCGTGAGTCCTCGAGGTGATACTTCATTTGGTTTCCTAGCGTGCTAAATTATCGTATTTTATTCCCGCTAATTTACCCTCGAGCCGCGCCGACGCCTGCCTGTACCAGGCGCGCTAAATTACCGGCCATTAAACAATTACCAGTAACGTCACGCAAATTTATTTGTTTTGTTTAATCCTGAATTATTCCCTGCCGCTGATTATGGCGCTACGATTGCTTACGAAGACGATGAACTTTGCGCTTACCTCTTAAATTGGAACGATTAACACCGAACATACGGAAGGGAATAAAATAAGAGATTTGGTCGTTTCTTAGAAAAATCGAGGTATTTTGTAAGGTTCTTTTTTAGATTTTTAACGATTTTTATGACTTCTCGATAGCCTTTTTCTTTAAGGATACACGTGGTGTACATAAATATATTCAGAAAGTAGCCGATATCTTTGGTGTTAAAGCGTTGATTAAAAAGTAAATATTTTCCTCTGGCCTTCTGCAAGCGTACAAACCTTCCGCCAAGTCGACTCGCGAGCTTAGAGGACGCCTCGCCTATGCGAATTAGCGGGGGCTTATAATTAACCCGGATTAATTAAAACCGACAATGCCTTAGGAAAAGCGCCGCCATACGAAACGTCCGGGATTTAAATTTAAATTGGACCAATTAAAGCCGATGATGTTTACGTGGGGCTGAGCATTTCCATCCGAATAACCGGATCCCGGCGTTTGGCCGCGAAAATCGCGAGGGCGCCGCGCGGAATTATGAGATCACGACAATGCACTCGCAAGTGCCGAGGAAATAAAGAAGGGGAAAAAGGCACCGGGCGCTTTCCACTCGCAGCTTCACTTCCTGGCCGCATACTAATTAGCCATCTGCTAATTTCCCCTGGGCAATAAATCAGCGGCGCCGCATAAGTTAGCCGCGCCGATAAATCTCGAGGCGCGCTTTAAACGTCGAAGACGCGCCTTTTGTCGTTAACTTTTAAGCGAAATTTATCGTCCCCGATGGCCAATGATTATTTTCGATTCCTCCAGGAATGGGAGGAGGCCGGGCCTGGAATTTATTCCCGTTAGACGAGGCGTTAATTCCTTTGGGCTTCATAAAAAAAAAGGAATACAAAAACCAAAAAGGAAGAAAGGTAAAGGAGAGGCAAAATTAAGAATCAAATCAAAGGTTTCAAATTGATAAAAAAAAGAAAAAAGGGTAAAGAAGAGGCAAAATTAAGAATCAAATCGAAGGCTTCAAAGCGCGAATCCCGGATACGATTTTACACGTGGCGCTTCCATTGGCGAATTTCGAGACTGCCGAATAAATCAGTGTCATAATTAAAGACGCTTATTTAATAAATAACACGGCAGCAGTCTGCGTCCTGGGCGAGCCCGCTTGCCACGAGGTCGCTTTGTTCGGTCAAAGGTGTACTTGTAAACTTGGGGATTTAATTAATCGGCTCGAAGACACAGGCCGCGGTGACATGAGTTATTATTATTACTCACTGATTTAATGACCGGGGCTTCGTATTTGCAGCTTGGTACACGAGGTATCTGGATGATTCCCGAGCCGGCGAATGGCACTTGAACTTGAACTCATTTTTGTGAGAATGTCGGGATCGTATTTTCCGGATACATTCTGATTTAATACGTTTATTATACGCGAGTCTCTTACTCGAAATTTATTTCTGTGCCAATATATATGCGTCTCTCTTCTTTCTTCTTTCTTCTCACGTCATTGTTTTTTTTTGTTTATCGATTAGCAGACTTTTGGAGATCATATATATCTCCTTTTCCGTCTCCTTGTATTATATTTATCATCCTAAACACAGGTCTTTCGATGATTAATTATCTCCTTCTTTCACAACGACCTTGTTAAATCTCCAAGTGCCTCAGATCAGAGCGTCAGCATATCCATATTCACCTATCATCAGATTTTTGGACATCACGCGTATCTCTTCCTCTGTCCACACATCTCTTTTTCTTTTCTCCTATAATCTTTAACAATCCATACCCTGGCCTTCACGAGCAGTACTTAATATCGCTTCAGCAACCATATACCACCTTTTTCACCACAGCTTTGTGCCTCACTATTAATCCACGCACTTCCAATTGCAGCATCGACACGTTAATATATGCATATTCACCGATCGTCAGATTTTTGGACATCACGGCTAGCATCGCGGTTAATCGAATTCCCCCGGAACCAATGGCGCCGGGGGGTTTATCGGCAAGTACCGGCCGGGAGGATATAAAGTTACCGGGCAGCAGAGGACCCGCGTTCGAGGCTCATTAGCCTAATCGCCTTCATTACACGAAATTAATATGCAAATACGCGGACGCGCCGCGTTATTTATAACGCACCGTGGAATAGGTATAACGGCGAGCGTCCCGACGCACGACATGTCACCTAATTAATTATCCGCCTGGTAATTCCTAGCTCGTGCCGTTCGCGGAGTTAACGGAGCTTTAACCCCTTTGTGCTCGCAAGTCGAGGCAGGCTCGACAGAAGAAGCAGCCGCGAAAAAGGCTCGTGTCGAGCTGAGCGTGACGGATTATTCGATGCGGGAATGTCCTGATGATATTTTCGCGAGAGAAAATTGGTGGTTGTAGACTTATGAATTATTATTACAGTATAGCTGTATTTGTGAAAGTAAAATATAACTATTCGATAGTTTAAAAGGTTTTATGAAAGTAGAAACTAGTATTGGTACATTTGTGAATTATTGTTGTATATGTTTTGGTATTATAGTGTTAGTATTTTGGTGAAAATATGTGCATCGACCTGGAATTCAAAGGTCGATACTCGTTGAAGTTGCGTTATATACGTTTTCTGTAATCGTGAAAAGAATCTGGGGTATGGAAAGGGATGCACCGAGGGGGATGGCGAAATATCCGGCCTAGGACAGACCTGAGGAGAAAAACGAGGCGTGGGAGGCGACGAACCTTTTTCGGTGAAACGTGCGCCAGAGAGGATTGTGCAAGGAAATTTTATGTGTTCCCCTTTATTCCGTGCGCACTGAGAGGGACCGGATTTCTCTGGCCGAACTCTGGGAAGAGGAGTGAGGGAACTTTGCGTAAATAAGAGCTTAGGAGTTATTTGGTCCAGATTATTATAAATTCTCTCTTGAGGATCGATCATAGCGTTGGCTCACGCGTTGTAGGATTTTCTTAAGAGAAAAATGGAGATTTTGCGCGTCTCCCTTTATCTTACATGCATAGAGAAATAATTCGCTAATATAATTAACATAATTAGCGAAAAGGAAAATGTAATCAACTAATTTAGCTTTGGTGTGAAAAAAATTATGGAACTCAGCAGCAGGTAGAATTTTTATGGAAGCTTAGAATTTTTATTTAGTTATATCCTAAGAATTATCTGTTTTTTTTTGCTAACTAATTATCGTATCGAATAATGTATTTTATGATTTATAAAAAAAAGACACAAATTCTTTTATCGCCTCTTCGCACTATGTATAGATTTTTTAACATGTAGATGTTTTAAAAAATTGCTCAACAGCTCCAAAGAGTGTTCAGTATTCAGAATTCTAATTTTCAAAGACATAAGGCTCTGTAACGAACTTCCGGTCGAAGCCAGCCATAAGGCGAGCATACGCGAGAACTCAGACGTGTTATTGGAAGCTATACATCTGGAATGCGTATCATTGACCCAGGGGCAGAGCGCGATCCGTGTTCGAAAATACAAAGATCCATATTTCAGGGTCGCTCCAAAAATATCCCCCCGATTCGAGGGCAAATTTTTACGATACTTGCCGGCCATCAATTCACGCGGCTATGATCAAAGAACTGTTCTAACGCGGAGCGAAGGAAAGCGTAGGGAATTCGCAAAAGTAACTTTTCATCCTAACACTCGATTCCACAAATACGAATATACAATATCGAACTCATAATAGTTTTAACCGGTTCTACGAATTTTACGAGTCGTATATTTCGTACATTTTGTCGTATATTTTTGAAGATTATTATTTCAGGAAACAGGAACTCCATTCAAACCCCATAATTTCCACAATCGTTCTCAAACTAATTTCTCGAACTTCTTAAACTAATATTCTCAAACTAATGCATATACTCACTGCAGCGACTGTACACATCGAGCCACCAACAAAATCCAAGAGAACAGCGATGCCTTAACACATCTCACTCCACATCCCTCGACACACGAAATACTCAAGCGACACCAAATAAAACCCCTCGATGCCTTCCAGGCCAGGAGGACTCTCCAGCGATAAATCGAAAAATAGTGAAAAGCCTCGTCTAATTGCCTTATTAACCCCGGACGCGTCGGCTCCTAATTTATGAAGGATAGCCAGTGTTAATGCGCTCCTACGTAGGAAGGGAGTAGGAGTAGAAGCTGGACGAGGAGCATAAGGAAGGGGTGGGGGGCTGCAGAAACGAGCGTTCGTAACGAATAGGCTCTGGCGGCAGCCGTGGAAAGGCGGGGGTGCCCGGAGCGTGGAATAAATTATGAAAATTCCGAATGTCAGGAGTGATCAAAGGGGGCCGCGTCTCATTGTGCGCGGCCGGGCCGAGGCTGTTTAGCGCTCGTAAACGCAAGGAGACGCCTGGAAATAAAGCGGCGCTGAGAATTAGCGCGGTGAGAATTATGTCACGCCGACGCACGTGCAGGGGAGGATAAAAATATGCACGATCGGCCTTTTCGGTGGAGGGACGGAAGCGACTTCGTGTTCGCTCCATTTTCGCGTCACTTTGGTGGGTCTAATCGAAAGTGCGGCTTGGGGTAATGTAAGTACTGCTCGAAAAAGTATTGCTTTGTGGGTGTAATCGAAATTGCGGTTTGGAGTAATATAAGTATTGCTCGAAAAAGTATTGATTTGTGGGTGTAATTGAAAGTGCAGCTTGGGGTAATATAAGTATTGCTCGAAAAAGTATTGATTTGTGGGTGTAATTGAAAGTACAGCTTGGAATAATATAAGTATTGCTCGAAGAAGTATTGATTTGTGGGTGTAATCGAAACTGCGGCTTGGAATAATACAAGTACTGCTCGAAAAAGTATTGCTTTGTGGGTCTAATCGAAAGTGCGGCTCGGGTTAACGTATGTTTTTTTACGTTATTTTTACGCTTCGTACTTTTATTATAATTTGATAAGGAAAATCGTGATGCTTGCTGTTGTAGCTATTATTTTCTGTTGGAAAATATAATCACGATTACTTACTTACGCCAACCCAATAGGATCTGGACTTTGCTTTTGTATTCTAGTACAGTATGTACAGCGCGTGTTTCTCGAAGCTTGCTTCTCTCTTTTAGGATCTGCACTTCGCTTCTAAATTTTAGCGCGGCTCAGAATCGGTGTTCTTAACTCCAAACACGATGGATCAGATGCACGAGGATTATGTAACGCGCGATAAAATAATATCAAACGACAGGGTTTACCCAATGATAAAATAGAAGAGCGCAGAAAGCACGAATCGCTCTTCCTAAGCGCCGCACAGTTTTCTCGCCACGGGCATCGAGGTGGAACGTTTTCGCTTTTCCTCGCGCCTCCTTCCTCCTTTCCTCCTCCTTCCTCTCTTCCCCCCCCCCCTCAGTGCCTCCTCTCCCTCATTTTCCAGCCGCTTAACATCCACGAACCACGAGCGTGTCGTCCAAACGGGAAGCTCGAACAAGCCGTTGACATTATCGCGCGATCTACCTTTTCCTCCAGGAACACGAGTAATCGCCAGCATCCGCGCTTGCCTCCCACCAGAGTCGACCTCCTCCTTTGTTTTTCCAGTTATTAACTCGGACGATTCCGGCCCCCTTGGCCCGAGAAAACCTGGATATCTGGTTAAACGGAGCCGAGCGCTCATAACGAAGCCCGGGAGATTATTTATGCTCCTCGCGCGCTCCTTCTGGGAATTCCAGGAATCCATTTAGCGCTCTAGAAGCGGAGGAGGGCGCCTTTTTATTTATCATCCGCTTTGACACTTCATAATCCGAGGTGGGAGGGACTTCAAAGCCTCCTCGCGCCTCACCTGAAATTGGCTTTGGCTTTATTTCTGATATCGCCGCTCTCGGATAAATCCAGATTTATCTCGAGCTGGTTTGACACCTCGAGAGCGGCTTCGAACTTCGAGGAGCGAGCAGCGGCACTATTTTAGGGGCCTGGACGAATTTGGAACGCGACGCGAGGGACCGGTTTATTCCTGACTTATACATTGCCGATTTTGACGAAAACGACATCGCAACTTTAACACTTCGAATACCTAAATACAGTTATAAATATAACCAATAGCATCCAGTAATAAAATACTCACTCACTAACCCAAGAGAAGTTGCTCACCAAACTTATCGCGCTTATCAAACAAATCCTAACCAAGCCTCCAATAATACTCTCTCCCAGAACCCAGAAGCAAGATCCACTATTCTAAGATCCACTATTCAGAAGCATGATTCACTATTCTAAGATCCACTATTCAGAAGCACGATCCACTATTCTAAGAGAAAAGGCCAGCACAAAAAAAAACACACAGAGGATTAAATACAAATATATAGATCCTCCTCTTCCAAATCAGATCCCCGATTCACGGTGGCCAGTCGCCATCGACGCTGGCACGTGAAATTGGACGCGATAGCTCTTTGTTCCGCGCCTTCGCTTCGCGAGAAGCGGCCGGTGTCCGCTGATTGAGCACGCGCTGCCGCCGATTAACGAGAACTGGCCGCTTGCGTCGGTGATTAATAACTAGATTAATCGGCGGATAGGAAGCCGCGCGGCTCGTACCGAGAAAAGAAAGGGACGGGGAACGAATTAATTCCCCTGGAAGATCCTGCATCTGCTATTTCCTCCGCATCGCCCTTTACTTTCATCGCGCGCGATGATTTATAATTCCATCAGCGCCGCGCCTAAAACTCGAAGGGTCTGAGAGACGTTTCCTGGAAGGAAGAGGCCTATCCGCCTTTGAAATCGTCTGCTTGAACCTCGATGAGTTCGGATTTTCCACGATTCTATCGCGTCGCGCGGATCCTCGAATCGGATGTTGGATTTTAAAGTGGCCTGAGTGTATTTGTCGGTCTATTTCCGATGCGAAAGGTGTCACGCGTTTTTGTTCGATTAATATCCCTGAGTTTTCTTCCGAGAGGCTCTCGGATCGATCGACGTACGTCGCGGGTTTTTATTCGGTGTCTTTTGATTCGAAGATATACGGGATACAGCTGGATAGGTCCAGTGACTGGCTTTGGTAGCTTTGGTAGTAGTGTTTGTTCTTCTTTTATTGTTCTGTAGACGCTATGGTATACGAGTATACCTTCTTTCTTTCTTCAATTAATTTTTAGCCTCGATTACTAAGCTCATTTGGCCCACTAGGACCTACCATTCAATCCACCTTCCAAACCACCATAACTACAGTACACACGTCGCATAAAAAGTCCTCCAGATGCGAAGATATACAAGTATACCTTCTTTCTTCCTTCAATCAATTTTTGGCCACGACCACTCAGCTCATTTAGCTCAGCACCTACTGTCCAATCCACCTTCCAAACCACCAGAGCTACACGAAACACATCTAATGGAAAACCAGAGGCGTTGGTAGGCGCATCGCCAGCAAGTCTCCTCCCAGGCATCCACGACCCGATTTTCAGTAATCCGCGAACGCATTCAGGCCCGTTGATGCACGGTAGCGAAAGCACAAAGGTTTCCAGCTTTAAGACACGCCTCGAGCGCGGCTGAAAAGCCGGCAATAAATGGACGCTGCATGGATGCCAGGCAGGAACTTATAATGCAGGTGCCTATGTCTTCCCCGTTGCTGGGATAGCCATCTCTTATGCACTTTTATGCGCCACCACGCGCGAGCCTAAGTATGTATTTTAGGTATCCATGTGGACATTTGGTGTACGCCAGGCGTATCCCTGCGTGGCGCATAGCGCGCATGTATCGGGTGACGTGTAAAACACTGCGCCCCTAACGCTCACCAGTTCCCAAGATTGATATCGCATCGTAAAATCCACCGCGCAGAGATATTCCCCTTTATGCAACCTTGAGTTTCGATCTCGACTTGAGCGTACCCACGCTTGCGACGCTCTTCTTCCTTCCTGTGAAGACGAAGGGCGCGTGTACGATGAAGAAATTGGTTACAATTGGATGATAAAGAAAGTCCTCTTAATTTTCTAAAGTGTGATTTTTTTTAATATATTTATGATGGGTTTTTTCAGCTGGTAATTGGTGAAGATGTTTGGTTTAAGGTTTTAGGGTATAGCTGATGATTTTTAGGGAGAATTATGCGTGATTACTGATTACAGAATTACTGTGGTTTTGGTCTGATGATAATGTAAATGTAATTTGTGGTCCACGGGATTAGGAAGGTTTTGAGGTTTTATTAGCTCTTTGTAGGTTGAGTTAGTGTAGTGAATAAGTAGGTTTTTACCGAGGAAGAACGTGTTTTTTCTCGATGAAGATCTAAAGGAAGACCGCGAATTACACCTGGATCTAGAATATTAGGGGCTACTACATTGCAGTAATGATTTTGCAAAATATTTCCGTCTCCGTTTTCCGATTAAAGGATGAAAATCCATCGCGCAGGTTGTTTTCCCGTATTTACTTAATCGCGCTTTGTTCGGAGCATTCGATTTAATCCGGGCTAAGCGGATGTATTCCGCGTCCATCCATTTTTTGCTCGGTCCAGCGTTTATTTTCAGGTCGAGAGGGGGAGCAAAAACCATAGGTTTTTTCCTCAACTCGGATCGTCGATGGGCGCACGGCGGTTTGCAAAAAAAGGAGTGAGGGAGTTAGACGGAGAACAGTAAAACGAGAGAAAGAAGGAATTAGAGAGAGACAAATCGAGAGAGCGACGAAGTGACAATAGACAGAAATAAAGTGAGAGATAGAAAGAATTAGACGATGAAAGATCATATAATTTAAGAGACTATAAATTATAATAATTAAAAAGTGAGAGAGACAGAGAGAAAGCGAACAACGAAGCGAGAAAAGAAAAAAGACTGGGACACAGAAATTCATTGAGAGAAAGAAAGAGTTAGAGTGTTAAGGAATTACGGAGACAGAGAAATAAAGTTAGAGCAAGAAAGAGATGGTAGAGGAACAAAGTGAGAGCAAGAAGGACAGGGGGGGGGGATAGCGCGATCAGTCGTTGGGATTAAATTCGCATGTTGGTGGATGCACGTGCCGTTAGAAGCTTAGGTTCGACTAACGCATCGGGCCGGTGCATCCAGCACGAGTGCATCCTACTCGTGCTCGAAGCATTTTACGGCGCTTAAAGACACGCTCTTAACCGAGGGCCGCGCAGGGCAAAAAGACATTCCTTAAGCAATTCGCAATTATACTATTTCGCGGCGTTTACACCTGTTTCTCGGTTACTCCCCATCTCGCCACTTTCTTACTATTTCCTTCCGCGAAACGGAGATTAGGAGGGCGTCGAATGAGCGGCTGCAGGTTCGAGGAGTCTTCCACCTGCGGATACCTCGAGGTTTCTTGGAACGAACGAATGTTTATATTCAAGAACGTATTAAAAGCGGAGTTAAAGTATCGATGATCCTCGAGGGTTTTATGCTTTGGCAGAGCAGGTGCATTGGGAGAGATCTATCGATGACTCACTTGCTCGATAGGGGATCGAGGAGCTCCGCGTGATTATTGATAAGAATTTGAATGGAGAGAAGATTAGATAGGAGTTAAAAGCTTTGGACGTCTCTATTTAAGGTACGATATAAAAATAAATGCGAGTAATCGAGGTGAAACGAAAATGTCGAGAGATTATTTCTTGGAAGGTACGGATATATCTTCTTTATATCTGTCAATTCGATAAAGTATCGATCGTGTTAGAGATATATTTCTGTTCGATTTTGTCCTGGTTCAGTGTCTCGATTTGAAGCGACCTTAGCACGAATTATCCTTCTTCCATCGTCGCTTATAACTTCGTGAATTCTCGAGCTTCGATAGTTTCGACATCGAAAGTTCGTTTCGAAGGAAAATCAGCAGGTGGGCCCGAGAAGGAAGAAAGGGGAGGAAGTTCCGTGAAGCTATCGTCGATAAAGCTGTCGTCGGCAGTGAGGAACTCAGTCACGTGCGACAGATAGGAATGTCGGCTTGCAGAGGCGACCCTCGATATGCATCGGATATTGAAGTGACGTCGACGATAAACAGCACGCGCCGAGTTTATGATCCCAGATTGAGCGTCGATCGTTCGCTCCTGTAAACCAGCCAAATCTTGCGGATCGTCGCAAAAAAACAGCGCAAATCTTCCTTTCCTTGATTATGGTTGAAGCAGAAATAAGAAAACAGAGAAGTGATTTCAAAATTTCAACTCAATTTTTTTTAAATTTTATTTGTTCTTCACCTTTTAAAATTATGTTATATCAGAAGTTATCTAGGAAAAGATACGATATAAAATTAGAAGCGTATCGCAGAAATCCGTATTGACCATTATATAATATATACAAAAGCTTTATTCAATATCCATTCTGCATAACATACATAAATGCACTACATACAAAATATTTGAGTTGAGAGTCTTTGCGCCTTCACGCCTACATATAAGTGGAAATTTACAAGTTGCACGCATGACTCAACGTATCTACTCCTAATTAACAAAAATACACATTATTATAAACAAGGAAAGGTGGCACTTACCTCCCTCTAATTCTAATATCGAACTTCATTACAGATATCTCCCGCGAATGTATTCATCTCCGCTTTCGCCTTTACTCAAGACATAAAGCTTAGAAAATATGATCGCATCACCACCCGAATTTCTTACCAACGGTACATTAACATCGGTCTGCTATCTGCCTCAAAGGATATTCCATTTGGAATACACTACTTAAAGTGGCTCTCCAATCGAAGAATCAACGGTATACTTGTCACTGATATATGGTCATTCGGTTAATTTTTGGCAGCGGCTTCTAAGAACGCTCGGGCCTGGGGATCCATTATTTAAGGTGGTCCCATCATCGCGCTGAGAAAATCTCTATCTACCACGTCGCCAAGAGCTTTTAATACGTGAGAAATGACACATCCGGCTTCTAAGATAGCGGCCACCCGGTATGCAGAAGGACGAGCGCCAGCTGACTAGCCGCATTTTTCATTAACACGCTGTAAAGCCTCGCATGAATAGGTAAACCCCCTCGGCTCGCGGTGAACGCGGCTCGAAATCCTGCACGCACGACGCGCCATGGAGGCGATAAAAAAAATACTGCTGGCCGTGAACAATCTTCCGGAACACCGTTCTGGATCCTCCATTAATAACCAACGCCTCTATGAATATCTTTTGCACGGCCGAATAAGGTTGGCTGATATTTTCATGTTCCTTTCGTGTTACCATTACGCGTGGTTTTGATGTAGCTCTTGGTTATTTTAGAGGCATTATGTAAGTGAGATTAAAAACTGTGTTATTATATAATTAAAACTCATATGTTATCTCGTGAAAAAGTAAAACGGTTTGAATACCTTTTGCGCGAGCAAATGAGGTCGGCTGATATTTTCATATTCCTTTCGTATTACCGTTACGCGTGGTTTATATTTCAGACCTCGCGTTTTCTCTTTCTTCCTTTACTTCCTCGTGATGCGTATCGCGCTGAATCGGAACAAACTGTGAGCGATCGAATAGCTGTTAAATTGAATATATTCGTCCTTAAATTTATTAGAATACATCACGTGGTCAAAAGACAGGTATATAATGAAAAATTGCAGATCTCGCATCGATTCCTAATACAGTAACACGATATAAAAATACACTACACGACCAAAACGATACAACGAATCCAACATAATACAATAACACCAATAAAAAAGAACAACGATGATAATTATAATAAAACAACGCTAATAATCAGCATATTAAAATCACAAGCGCAATCATAATATGTATCCTTATCTCAATGTTTCACCTGAGGCGCGAGCCTCGAATAATTAACTCCCGCGGCCCCGATGATTCGCAGGTAGGTTTTCCCGCGATAATGCCAGCGCATTCTTCGCAGGCGAATTCCGGGGCCGCCAAGGGGGGACTTTTCAGCCGACCTTCTCTCCTCTCATCGACCTCGAGCATCTTCGACGGATCCATCGACCTTCTCGCCTTCCGCGTCGAACGAATGCCGATATATCGAGGCTTGTGCCGAGTCAGCTGTGGAGACGGAAGGCGGCGGTGCTGAAGGATGAAGGGAGGGGAAGGAGGGCCGTATTCTCCTTGTGGGAACGCAGATGAGATTCCTAACGGAATTACCGCGCGCATAGAGCACTCTCCACCTGGAACCGATCGGAATCGGGTGAAAATTGTCTTTCCACTTCCTTCCCTCTTCGAGAATCTGCTTGGGAATTTTTCATTCCGTAGGCTGGCGTTTTGAATTTGGAATGGAGGTATCCGTGTTCGATATCGTTGTCTATCCTCCTTTGACTCGAGGATTCTTGTGATGTTCTTTGATCGAGATTTCGATATTGGTTTTAGGTTTTTCGCCACTGTTCTTTGGAGCATTCGAAGCGCACGTGATTTATCCTCGATTATTAAACATATTAGGTATACAAAATAAATGTATTAGATAAGATCGATTACTGGGACTATGGTTACTTGCTGACTGTAACTACAGTGACTTGGTTACTATAGTAATGATCGAATTATCCAAAGTGTCTGTATCTTCAACCTGGACGTACATCCAATCTAGGCTTTCACATATTCCTGCATAAGACAGCAAATATCGCTGCTTATAAATATTCCACACCCAAACCTCGAATATCCCAGCACCTGCGACCCTATCCAACATTCGAGCGCCCCATTCAACATGATTTTGACGAGTGAAAAAAAATCGTCGCGAGCCCTTGCGACGCAATGGTGTCCCGGCACGATCCAATAAGCGCGGGCCCCGTAAACGTCGTCTCGCGGAGTCGAGGCTCGCGGGAGATGATTTACGAAGCTGAAGAGGGAAAGGCGGCCGCGTAGGTACGGGCCAGGGACCGAGGGAGACGCAGGGCGGTAAATCTTGGGCCGATTGACACGTGTGAAATGCTCGAGGGGCCCAGCTTTGACTTCGACCCCTCGAGAGAGGGAGAAGGAGAGAAGAGGGAAGAGAGGAAAGAGTGAGAGTAAGAGAAACGAGGAAGGAGAGGAAAAAATAAGAGTGAGAGAGAAGAGGAAGCAGAGGAAAGAGTAAGAGTAAGAGAGAAGAGGAAAGAGAGGAAAGAGCAAGAGAGATGGAAGAAGAGGAAGAGTAAGAGTAAGAGAAATGGAGAAAGGAAGAAAGTAAGAGAGAGAGAGAGAAGGAGTGAGTGGAAGAGAGAGACTCTTGGAAGCTGGACGAAAATGCCAGCGCGCCTACGTGGCCAGCCTGCACCGTAAACCTTATCTCCAATTCCTGGCCGAAATCGATTTGACCTCGCGGCGCCTCGAAATGGGAAGAGCTGGACGACGTCCAGAGAGTCGTCGATGGGCATTCGCCGCTTTGGAAGATGCTCGTAACGCGAGGGCCCTCGAGGAGCCCTCGAAGGGCTCCGTGAACAAATTCGTAATAATTGTGCTGGGAGATTTGTGGAGGAGCCATCGATAATTAACGCCGGAGCTGTGTTGTTGGAACTTTGGGACCGTATTTGGATATATCAAGTATATCCTTGGAGAAGAAGCGACGATGATAGAATCGTCTAGGTATTAAAATAAAATCAAGAAGGATCTGACAAGATGCATGACTAAAATGATACATAATTTCTATTAATAATCTAACGATCTTAAAGGTCGACGCCTGTTTAAAATAAAAAAAAGAACTTTGAGAGTGTATCCTTGAAAAGGGAAGCTATACGATCGTCCAAGTATCGAAATAAAATCGCGAAAAGTCTTGGAAAACGCGCTGGCATAAAGTAGTGCATAATCTTTAAGAAATTACTCGACTTAACTGGTTTGGTGATCTTGATATCGATAGAACCGCATTGCAGGAGTGCGTAAAAGCTGCTCCGAGACCATTTGATATTCAGGAAGGAAGGTGCGCGGGAGGACAGTTTGTAAGGTATGAATATTTGAAGGACACTCGATGGAGGAGCTTCGAAGCTTGCCAACAAATTTACTAGGCAACGGTTAGCTCGAGGTATTCGTCAGGCGGTACTTCATAAAAAAACCTGGAGAAACTCAAGCTTCCACTATACCACTGTCACCTCTAACAACTATCCATGCTCATCTACGAACTATATTCCCCCAGAAACCACTGAATTCAATTTACTTTTAAATAACCACTTAATAGACATAGGTTATTAATAGACGGAGCACTGTGCGTGAGATTTCCTCCACCAGCGGTTCGAGAGGACGACTAATTTAGTCGTCGCGAGGTGTCAGAAACGGTTTGTAAAAGCGCGATAGGATATTCCGCGGACGCATTTTCTTGGAACGACCGCAGGAACTCGCGAGCATCATCGTCGTCGACCTCGCGTTTTTCCCCAGGACAGTCATATCCTGCAGAAACGGTTTCGCATTCTTCGTCGTAGGCCACATGACGAAATCGCTCCTCCAGCCGATGACTCGTTCCGCTCCATAAACTCCGGCAAGTGGTTCCACGCTGAATACAGTTCCGGGCTCTCGAGGCTCGAATTCTGACTCGTCACCTCCGGACGCTTTTCCACGCTACGCTTGCGGCTTGACCTCCGTGACTCGGGGGAAGCTCGTTTGCCCTATTTCTGGCAGCTTTCGAGAAGCTTGCCTGTGAATTTTTGGTTCGTGATGTTTGTCACGATTGATCAAAATAATGTATTCGTAATCATATTTGATTTCGTGATTTATTATTAGAAAGGAGTTATTGGAAAGGATTTATTATTAGAAGGTATTAGAAAGGACTTATTGGAATTCATTGGAATTTTTTAGAAAGATCAGAAATTATTCGATAACCCAAAGATACACCAGTGTTCGAAAATGATCGTTGCACGGAAGTAGTCGTAGTCGATTGAAATTCCAACTTCACAGGAGGCTATGGTAAATTAAAAACGAGCGATATTGGAATATTACTATTATATAGAATATCGCTCTGCTGGGTCAAGAACTATCGCTACGTTTTTACACGAATATAGTTACAAATATATCCACAGTATCACGGATAATCTTAAAAAACGCTCCTCTACGAACTACAGTTCCAAGTACACTCCTCAACAACTTCCAAGAAACTACTCACCTACTTCTTCGCTTTGACCGCTTCCGTAAGTTCAGTATTAAGTAACACTTCCACGATTAACTATCCGTATGCTAAATTTGGCGGAATAGAAATCGGTGGCTCTTTTATCCCAGCCACTCGCACGTTCCTACGCACAATGGCCTCGATGGTTGGGAGCTTGGCATAGTTAAAAAAGGACAGAAAGAGAGAGGAGAGAGAGAGAGAGGGGGCTGGAGATTCGGCTCGACGATCGATGGCAAGAGATAAGACAAAAAAATCCTGCGGAGGATCGTGAAAGGGCGCCGTGGAGGCGCGAATATTAGCCGGAGGGCCCAAAGAAACGACATACGGCGCTCGAGGAGCGGAAGGACCTCTTCGAAGGATACTTCCTCCCCCCCTCCGCGGCGGGCGCGTACGAAAGCCACAATCGGTTAGCCCGCAAATGAGCTCCTATTCAAAATTAGCCGAGCAGCTCGAGACGTCACGTTGATGGACGTGTTTCTCGCCTCGAGAACCGGCGTGGCTACACGCGCGTCGAGCTACCGAGCCGACGAGAGCGCCGCTTAAGAACATCCTCGCGAGTTCGCCTTCGAAGCACCGCCTGGTGCGGATTTTATACGAATATCAGGCTGTCGTGAAAGTTTCTTTCGTTTTATAAGGAAATAATCGGTGCTCCAGGTACTTGTCTCGTTATATATCTTTTTTTATATATTTGTTCGTACTATTTAGTTTTTAAATGGGGCTTGAGTAGTTTTTAAATAATCCTTGGGAACGATATTGATTTTATACGAATATCAGGTTGTTCTAGTAATGATGAGACACACTTTTAATTTATTCACCTTGGATTATTGTATTTCAATTATTATGATTAATTCCTCAATTTCCTAATATTAGTTTGAATCTGAATTATTGCTCATCGATCTTTTAATTATCGAGCCATAGAGCGGTGACCGAAATTATTTGTTCCCCCAGGAATAACGTCGATTCGATGATCGGCCGAACACTAAAACTCCGGGAGAACAGATGGGGAATTAATTATAATAGTGTGCGAATAGGCTGCTTGCGAGGACCGTAATAATGTATCGTTAGACACTTATCTTTAATTCACCATCTGGCCTTATGGCGCTCGGAAGTTCGGTCGACTAAATCGTCTATTATACTTTGCGTGGAATAATAATATAATATCTGCCCACTGGCTGCGTAACGCGATTATTAAAAATGATTACTAAATTCTCAATATAAACGGAATGCATAATGGATAATTATAGAGATTAAGCTAAATTGATTGAATCACGAGAAATAATATAGAAAAAATACTGGAGTAACTAATCCAGGATTCCAAAAATGATATTCAACCGCAAATACAATTCCTTCTATTAATAATAAAAAAGTACTATACACGATTACCCACATATTCTCATATTTTTTTTTATCAAGACTCCAGCATATTTCACACGACTCGAGCCTCCGCGCAACGTATATTTATTCTACAACACGGCAATGGTTTTATACCCGATGGTTATTCGTCAGAATTCCGTTGGCGGCGCGCTTTTAAAGGCAGCACGGACGATGATCCCACGGTTAACCCACTTTCGCGATTACCCCGCGGAAAGGTAAGAAAATAAAGGGGGAAAAAATGGGCGCGGAGCGTCCCATATTTGCGCTACATCGAGAGCTCGCCGGTTTTTCCGTCCATCGTGCGCTTTACTTTGATCAGCCGGCGCCAAAGTGAATCGCGGCTGGCGGTCGAGTGCTTTTCACCGGCGGCCAAAGCGGAAATCCTGTTTATCCTTTTCTCCGCTCCCGAAATTCCGCGAGATAATCGAACTCGCTTGCTTTTCCCCGAGTTGAGTCATCGCTGCAGTCGAGGCACGATGCTTAAAAGTCTTGATATCGCGGCCAAAACTGAAGAGCGGCCATTGATACGCCGAAGAACCTGAGTACAGCGAGTTTTGAGACTACTGGTGGGAAATTGAGCAGCATTTTCAAAATTCATGCAAAAGTACAAGAATTTGGATAGAAAGTGTTTGATAATATAAGATGTTGCTTGATAGATGTTTAAAAATTCGTGTAAGAAGTGATTTTGAAAGAACACACGGGTTTATAATGAAAAATAAAGAATTTTGGATTAATTCATAAAGTACAGAGTATAGAATTATGTATGGAAGAATGTATCGAGTAAATTGGCTTCGCGACTTTGCAGCACATTTTTCTTGAAATCTTCGAATCTTCCGCGAATTTTGAGACACTATATAGAAGCTCAAAGTGGCAGATATTTTTTGCAGTTTATTTAAGGTTATGAATCGAGACTGAAATTAAATGCAGAGCACATGCGACAAGCGAGTAATTCTGACGAGAACCTTTTTAGCCAGTGGATTAATTCCTCCTGCTTCCTGGACAGTTTGGAGGGATTTAGTTAGAAAAAACGTCCACTTCCTGGGAAATATCCATGGTAAATAAAATGAAAATCGCAATTGAGTTTTCACGATGCTGGTGCACTTTAAAAAATATTTCGTTAAAAGCGTTATTAGTATATAAACCGAGGTTTTGGTTACTTGTAAAAAAGCGAGTTTCACCGACATCCCGTATCCTCGAACTCGATTATTACGAATATTCTCAAAGCCCTTGCGCGACTTTTGCACGGAAAAGAGGCTGCAAATATTTCCCGATATTTTCTATCATCGATCAATATTTCCTTCTACTATTTCTCCAGTCGCTTCACCAATATTTCCTTTCAATCAATACGCGACTTCATTTCTCCGCTCTATTTTTTCAATTTCATTCATTTCTTATCAATATTTTCCTTCATCTCCCGGCATTAATCCTTTCCAATAAAAGAATACTATGATAGCACAGTACAAAACGCCATACAAACCGCACAAAACTTTAACACTACTCTCCGCACTAACTCGCTGCACTTTACATTTATTTTTCCATAAAAATACCATAGCGTTACACAAAACTCTCTAATCAGTATTCAAGTTTGAATTATTATTACGTATATCTTCAGGTATTTCTGTATCGAGCTTTCCCTTGCGATCGAAAGACTGCGTAGAAATGGCCAAAGGGTTAAAGTCCGCGGCTTCTTTCCCTTCCTTCCTCGCACCCGGAACCTTTCCTCCGAGCAGCGCGGATTCGATCAGCAGCCGGCGAACGCCTGCATTATTCATAACCAATTCCCGAATCCGAAACTCGAAATGAACCTCAGGGTCAGCTTCCACCTCCTTCGTGGTGCTCCTTTAATGTTTTCTGTAATTCCACGACTAACCGCGTCCTCCTCCTTCCTCGATTTCATCGCCCTTCCTCGTTGGAAGCGGCGAGTCGCCATCGTGCGGATCTTAAAATGCGGATTCGCAAGGGAAACCACCTCGCCCCGTGCAGGTCTCTCGATTCTAAATGTATTCTTGGTCGAAGGATCTGAGGAAAGGATTTTGGAGGTTCTTCATTGGGTCTTGCAAAGTGGCTTTTAAAATATTAAGTACAGTGTGAAAGTTGATAGGAGGTTATGGAGTAATATATACGAGAGAGGAAGGTTGAGTAACTTATCGCGTGATTGAGATGGAAGGAATAGATTCTGAATACTCTATATTCAACGAAGTGCCTATTAAAGTCCTAACACAAGCTCCACCACAGAACACAGTACAAACCGTAACAAAACGTGATAAAACAATCCACGCCAAACCTAATAAAACCATGCAGATAAAATAAAAACCTCTCTCTTCATCAGAAACAGAAGAACCGCAAGGAATACATACTTCATACAAAAAATCCCAGCCACTCTATCTTTAACCAAGAGCCTCCTAAAATCCTCCCACAAACTCCACCAAAAAACACCACAAAACCTAATAAAATAATCCGCGCAGAAACGTAATGAAGTATAACAAATAGAGAAGCACTTGTCCCTCGATCCCGAAGGAATCCAAAAAGAGGAGTGGGAAATTGAAAGAATCGGAGGAGAGGAGAGGAGCGGATCGTCGTTCGGGGACAAACGACGGGAGTAGGAACCGCGATGCGCGATCCAATTGAGAGAAATTGGAGTGTATTTACGGGGAGTTTACGAGCGGCAGACTCCGCTGCTCGGCCGCGGCGTAATGCGAATGTCCGGGGCGAGTATCGGCGATAACGGGGCCGATATTTCACTTAACGACCGCGATAAAGAGCGATTAAGGGGGGGAAAAGGGGCAGGAGGAAAGCGCGGATCGAAGTATCGCCGGAAAACAAATTGGCAATCTCTGCGAACCGCCGATTTCCGAGGGCCGATAAGCTCATCTTCTCGCGCGATATTCTTCGGGTACAGAGCATTTCAGAAAGTGTCGGACTTGAAAAAGTGCTCTTCTTAGGTAGCTTCTTAGGTAGCTGAGGAAATGAAAAGGAATATCGAAAGGTATATAGAATCATTCTTTTTTAAGCTCATTATCATTGACTATAATGTCTAATTGTTGGAGAGTTTCTTGTAAGGCGTCTCGTAAAATTCAGGCAGCATCCACTCGAGTGTTAACACTACTTCCACCAGTGGTTTCTTTGAAAAAGCGTAGAACAGAAGAGACACGATCACTTCTGAGATTTTTCCTGATTTTCTCGCAGCATATGGATCGATAAAATAATCTATCGACATATTTCCTCCGTCCTCATTTTCTTTAAGGATACATTCAGTACACCTAAATAAATCTTCAAAATGGCTGATAGGAATACTGTTGATTACCCTGCAAGGCCATTTGTTTCTCCATCGAGTCGGGCCTTCGCGATTTCGGCTGCTACTTCTGAAACACTTTGTAGGTGGGCACAAAAGGCAGAGGGGGCCGGAACTCGCGCTCGTCCTTCGCTTCGACGTCTTCCGTGCCATCGTGTAACTTCTTCTGCCGGGCCGGCGCTTCTCTCGATTTACAGGTACAGCTTTTTCACGCCCACTTGCAGCTTCATGCAGTGGCACGGCACAAATATCCCCGGTAATGATGCGACGTCTTATTTACCGGCTCGTCGAAGCGCTTGCCGAAACGAAGGAGCCAAGTTAGAAGCGACCCGGCTCCTCGTTGGGCCTTTCATCTCGACTGATTCCGATTATAAAGATATCGGCGCTGTTCGCAGTCGCACGCCTCTGTTTCGAGGATTTCTACTCGCCCTTCTTTACGATAATAGTTGCGGTTCGTGAATTTAGTTTGGAATATAGCAGTGGGGACAAATGAAAATAGATATAAAAGGCTGTATTTATTGTGGTACTACTGGATTGATAGAAACGATATATTGAAAGTATTACTCGTGCGAGTTTTATGCTTGGTTCTTGTAAATATTCGAAAGATCGATGGTCCCGTTGAGCAAAAAGTAATATCTATTTAATACGTCGTTTATATAAAAAATATCGCAAACGCTTTCTTCTTAATAATCAATTCCTGAAGACTTAATCAACATATTAATTTTTAATACAATCTTCGATCAACTTAAACCTTAATTTAATTTTTAATCAACATTTTTAATTTGTTAACTTGCATTCTTTATCAGTACCTTTTCTCTCATCCCCTTAATTCCCCACCCTAACCTCCCAATCCTCTCAATATCAATCTCAATTAAAATCTTCATTTATTAACACCTCAATTAATCACCGAGCAACCTAGCCAAAGTAGACTCGCACAATGAAAGCATAACAGCGCGCAAGCAGATTGCTCCGCAAGACCAGGAGTACGTACCGTAACTTCATTCAGCCGTGTTTCTCTTCGATCCTGCTGCACGCCCATAGCCGCATACGCGATGCTGGCTCGATGCACACGAAGAGGCCGAAAGCTCGAAAGTGACAAGCCACGGAAGGAGCGCATCTGCCGCGTTACGTGTCTCTTTGTAAGGAGGCACCGAATATAATCAGCGAAGACGCTGCCTGACGTTTAATGCCTCGTCGACGAGCGACGGGACTGAGAAAACGATGGAGCCTCGAGAGTTCGGCGCGGCCAAAGGGGCAGGCCAAAGTGAGCTCTACGAGCTTCTAATAGTTAATAGAGTGTACGCGCGGTGGAAAGTTGGGAAAGCAAAGGACGTTGGCCAGCGCAATCGTAAAATAAATCACACCTTTGATCTATATTTAACGCTCGCTGGGTGTCTTCGCGAGCCTCGCGCGTTTCACTGCTGTGAAATCGTCGAAATCTCGAGGTACGAGGGGGAATTAATATTAGAAAAATGAGTAAAAGCGCGGATATTAGAGTGGAAAGGAGGTAGGAATGATGTATACCGTGAAATGGAATTCTAAAGTGAAGTTAATTATTGTTACGATTATTATTGAATGGTCGAACTTAATGAAAGTACGGAGTATGAATTGGTATCGCAAAGAATTATGTACGAACGCAAATTGGTATTGGAGAATTGAGTAAAGGCGCGAAAAATTAGAGTGAGAATACTGTAAGGGTAATGTCGAATATGAAACTAATTATTCTTACGATTATTACTTGGTACACGAATTTTACGAAAGTACGAAATATCGACTGAATTCACTGTTGTGTTACTATTTGATTTCGATTTGATTCGTATTACCATTCGAACTACGAGATTATCGTACGACGATCGAACATCGCAATTCGAAAATTCGCAGGGAGCTTTAGGTGTGAAATGGCGGGAGGAAAAAAGAAACTTAATGCGGTTCATTTCTGGGTGTAACGCAGTTACGCTGTCGGCAAAAACCTTTCACGAGCCGAGCGTAATTCCCTTGCCTTTTGCGCGAAAAAGTTTCACGACAACATTCTTGGGCCGTTCGAGAAGGATCGCGGGAACCGGGACTCCGTCACGGAACACTCGCAAATAATTGCTCGCTTTGAAAAGCGTGGAATGGATGCTAGAAACGGCAAGAAGCCTCCTAGCGGTACATCGTGACGTCTTTCATCTCGATCGCCCTTACAAAAGAACGAACATCGGAAAAATTCCTAAAGGATAATCTCTCCCCCTTTTTCCTTCCTTCGTCATTTCTTCCTGTTGCCAAAGAAGTGCGCGAGAAAGGTTTAAATATCGTACAGAATATAAAATAATTGTCTGATCAGAGAATCGAAATGCAGTTTCAATAGTTTTGGCTTGGACCTTACATAAATACCAAAACATATAAAAGTAAAAATATAAAAGTATCATCGAACGTACTTAAATCATAGCAAACTAGTCATAGTGTATAAGTCATAATTAAAATACGGACAAACTGTGAAATCCTTCATGAAACATGAAAATTATTCCTTACATAAATACTCTATATACAAAAGCACAGTGTCTTTATAATAACGCATTACGAATTCTTCCAAATCGATCTAAAATTATCAGAAAAAAAAGAATGATTCGTTGTACAGAGAGTTTTATACGAAGACACAATATCCTTATTACATTGTACTCGGCATATCCTTCTGTTTCATACCTCCGGTATACCGAGGCGATTACTCACCGTCTGGTTTTTGTCAATTTTTTCGATCGTATCGCTGTCTTTCACCAGTCTCGAGCGTCATGAATCAAAGATGGTCAACGACAGCTCGTGTTCGGTACGAAGCGCCTGCTTATAACTCTCGTTCGAGCATCAAACTTGTAAGCCAGACGAAACCGTTCATCATGACTGGCCGCTCTTATAATCATACCGTGTTAGGTTTACCCACTGTTCCTACGAACAACGGCCGAGGAGAAGACGCGCCAGGAGCTTTGTCACGATATCAAGCGATAACGTCGAGGGTTTTCCATTCAGCCTTCGAGAACATTATCCTAATGCGGTATTCACCGGAAACAGTGGCCAGGAATCGCGCAAACGAATGTAGGAGTTATGAAATAAAACGATTATCCGGAAGCTCCTTGCTCCTTGGGGTTTGAGGTTTGTTTAAGGCTGCTGTTTAAATTATTTTAGTAGACGATGTGGAATATCAAGCGGTTGAATTCTGGAAATAAATGACTATTTAAAAGCTCTTTGGTTGATGTTAGATGTTAGGTTCAGAGGGTTTTCTAAATTACTTTATTGGATGTAATTCCCAAAGTAATTTAGAAAATCCCAAAAATAAATCTACAAATCTCAAAACCACCAGTATCCTTATCTCTCTCAAACTCACAATTCTCACGGACATCAGTACTCTCCACTAGAACCCCCGCACAAAACTCAATACCCCTCTCCAACCCAAAGCGTCGATTCTCAAACTACCCCAGAAAAACCCTCGATTTTCCCCAAGAAACTCAACCAACCAGCAACTCCCAGAGAAGCCTCCTCCTCGACATCGAATCCAACCTGAGCGCCTCCTCAGGATCCACCTCGACATCGAATCCAACCTGAGCGCCTCCTCAGGATCCACCTCGACATCGAATCCAACCTCCTCCTCAGCAGCCACCTTAGAAGGTGACGTCGAATATCACACGGACAAAGGAGCAGCGCTCGAGAAAAGGGTCGATCATTTGTACTCCTAGGACAAGCCTGCTCGTTAAACGACCTTAGAGAGGGCGACGTCGAATATTAGCCCGTGGATTTATTAAGGCGGCCAGGACCCCTAAACAAGGGGGGCTCCGGCGTGCCTAGGAGGTCCTGTAAACCGCGTTACATCCCGTACCCAGGGACAGGCGTAGTCGTTATCTCGGTTGGCCCCGCAACCTTCCTAGCGCGGCAACAATCGCCGCTGTGGAAACTCGACACGAGGACATCCACTAGTGCCAGGCCTGGGCCCCGGCCCAATTAATACGCGTCCATTCAAAACGCGAGCGAGCCTTTCCGCGGCCCAACTCTGCCCCCCTCCCTCTTCTTGAGAGGAGGGAGGAGGGGCGAGAGGGTGGCGAACGGTGAAAAGGGTAGCCCACGGAGCATAACCAAGTAGCTCCACGACAATAAGCAGGGAAACGTTTTATTAATTGCCAAGATCCGTCAGTGTCTCCGACGAGAGAGTCGGCTGCCGTATTAAACGGCCGAAAGCGAAAAGGGCTGCTGCTGCTCCTCCTGGGTATTACGTTTCGCCTTGGGAGGACGCGAGTCCAGGTTGCGGAGGGAAGGAATGATGGAGGAAGGCTTTGTGGGAGGGAAGGAAGGCGAGGAGTAAGCGCGAATTGGATATTGTTCCTGTTCTAATCCAAGGAAAAGTTTGCAGTGACTTGCCAGGACCTTTACTCCACGCGTGGGACAGAGTAGAGTCCAGGGATATATTAAATCAACATCTGATCCATCATCTGATCATCTGAGATGCACGTTTAGAACAATTTTCTAAAAGCGATGAAAGGTTTTCCACCTAATCCGATGAATTCGCGGATGCTCTTCGTCTTGCGAGGATTCGAGTTCAGGTCGTGGAAGAAAATAAAGAGTCGCACTCGTGGGATAAACGTGAGCATCAGGAGTTAGACTACAGTAGAGTGAATGTCGTGCTTTATCATTTGAAACTTTTGCTCGGGTTTGGATGTAATAGGCGAATGGTGAGGCAAGGGGTTTAAAAACGCGGGTTGTGTGCACCGGTATTCGTATTGAGAGATGGATAATGCAATAGCTATTCTAGGGCTAGGGAAAGATTTGTGAAATCTAAAAAGGAAGAGTGTTGGAATAACGGGACGTTCTCTCGCAGAGGTTCCATAACGTTCGATAAGGGGAAGCAGGCAATCTCCACCAACCACCTGTAGATCCGCTGTGCGAACCTTTCGTTGGTCCGCCTATCACCGAGAATTATTGGATTTCCATGAACCGCTTGCGTCTAATACGCCTTCTTTCCGTGGCAAAAACAAGTTAACGAAAGAGAAGCTTGGAATAAAGACGATTTATTAGCTATTAATAAGTTAGTATTAATAAGCTGTATAATACATTGACTTTTCCCAAACCTGCTTGGAGAGTATAATTTGAGAGGAACTTATTTAATCACACTCCGTACCCTCTTAGGTTATGTCGTATAATGGCGTCGTGATCGACAAAGTTAAAGTTAATACATCCACATGAGCGATTCGAATTAAAATCCCAAAGTAACAAGGCACCCTCCGCACAAGTGCATCAAATCAAACGATTAATCAAGACTGAAGATACCGCTCGGTCTCTCCACGAAATACAGATCTCAATAATTCAAACTTTCAAAGGGCAAGTGTTGCGAGGAAGAAAAAATTCCTCTTCCTCTTCTCCGAATATCCTCTAGATTTTTCTCAGCGGTATGCATTAACCCTATGGATCTTCTTCGTCCCACGGATTCCAGACACGCAGCCGAATACTGCTGGCGGATAAAAATCGGGTAATAATCCGCCTGGGGGCCGCTAGTCGCTTCGATGTAAGCACGAAGAAGTGCGCGGTACGTACGTCACGTACGTACAGGTTGGGTTCGGTACACGATCGGCGGATCACGCGAAAATTCTCGAGAGTATTTACCGTAAGGCGCATAGTATATATCCACGCTAATTAGTATACTCGCGCAGGCAATAACCCTCATAATCCGAGGTCGCACCAGGTCGGCCGTAACTCAGGCACGACGATTCGTATCGTGTTCTCTCCTCTTCCTAGCGCCCGGCGATAACGGTCGCCAGGATTTTTCCCAGCCGCGCCGCTCAACGGGTTTCCTCGCGTTTTCCAACAATGAGATTTGAGCGGTGCACTTCTGCTTTGGATATTTGATTTTCTTCTTGCGCCAAAGGTGAGGATTTTTTAATTTTTGAGAGTTCAATTATATCTGGTGTATGTTTCAAGGTGAGGGGATTTTTTTTCTAAGTCTTCTGAAGTAAACTTACCTTTTGAATGATATAAATTGAGTTTTAAGCTGTTTAATATAGTTTTACTTTTTATTGTCACTGGTTATCGAAGTTGCTTGTTCTGTGTTAACGCGTATTTTCTGAACGACACGAATTTATATTTATATTGTAATCCGAATCACATTTGATATACATTCTGAGCCATGTAAATAGAGTTCTAAGTAGTTTTGAATAAAGTTTGATTTTCTTTGGATATTGTCAAGGACTATTAAATTTAGTTCTCGACTCACGACCAACCGTTTCAAAGTCGATATCATCGAAAATATATCATACAGCTAAGATAAATATCCAAAGTCCGTATCATCGAAGATATATCGTATGGGAAATTATTCAGAGATAACGGACAAAATTGAAACCTTAGATCGTCTATGTATAATCACGAATCCCCATCCACTACTGTCTCAATAAGAATGATTAATTTTCATGACGGTAGTTGCGCTCGTGGCAAAGGTGAGATTCGCCAGGAATCGAGGGTTTCGATGGGACGCCGTGGCTTTCACAGTGAGTCAGTGCGTGACGCGTGCACAAGTGCCTCGTGGGTTAACTTCTAATGAATCGGTCACGGTATCGAGTAATCTGCGCTGGAACGAGTCGTGGCGTCAACACCGATTTTAGGTACGAAGTATGAGGTCACCGTCGTGCCTCCTCGAGCCACGTTCACGATCCGCAGAAACTGGCTGCACGTATTCAGGGAAAATGTATGAATAATACATAACAATTTTATCGTCAATCTCGTGACATGCTAACGCGCCACGAGCTTGTACACGTCTTCCTCCCGAATACCAGCGTTTCTTCTTCTTCTTCTTCTTCTTCGAGCGAGAGAACTTTGTACAAAACTGGGGTATACGTAAAAAGTGTTAAAGAAATATAAAGGTGATTTAAAAGATTTTTATAGGAGGATTTTATTTGCTTATTTGGAATAATCGTGGGAATGCTGCTCGTTTCAGCTTTCGATTTAAATTGGATATTGAATAGTGGATATTAGAAACCTGAAATGAACGTGAAGAATGTAAAGGAAATGTAGATATAATAAGAAAGATTTTTATACGACAAATTCTTTTGGTATATTTAGTAGAACCTTGGAGAGACTGTTCGTTCGATCTTTCGATCGATATAAAGTATGAGAAACTTGCTTTTTAATATTAAAAACCCGGCTACTTTCTCGAGATATTTAACGCAGTCTATATACTAAGATAGAGAAAAGGATATAGAGGACATTACGATAAAATTCAATCACCAATCATCGGATTAACACCAAACCTACCAGCAATTTCTCAGACATATACAGCTGTACTAAATACACCAACACGATAATATATATATTAACAAGTGATACTCCCCGAATATATTAATAATACATCAACAGCTGCACCGCGAGCACATTAATAATACATTAACAAACCAGCCGCACCGTGAACACATCAATAATATATTAAATATATTAATTAATCGACACATTCATATATTCAACATATCAACACACCAGTCGCACCACGAATTTTCCAGCCAACCAGTCAAGAGCACGTGCGTCGAGCAGCGAAATATCAACAAGGTCAAGGTTCCTCTTCAGGAGTGACTCACGAGGTAAACGCGCGGAGGCACGAAGCGCAACGTCCGCACCGTCGAATTCCTCCTCGATCCTTGATTGACGCGGCCACGAGTCCTGACGCGGAGCCCAAGGAAGACCTCCCGGGTCAAGTCCCTCTCGATATCTATTACAGATACGGTTATTTTCCGGACAATACGCGCCGCAGACCGTATCTGGCCTTTGGGCCGTGTTAGCCTTGTTAGCCAAACATTCTTTAGGATTCTGAGCCGCGGCTGGATCCAACATCGATCACCACTTCGGCTCTGGCGGCGTTTA
This sequence comes from Ampulex compressa, assembly GCA_038496175.1. Lineage (NCBI taxonomy): Eukaryota > Metazoa > Arthropoda > Insecta > Hymenoptera > Ampulicidae > Ampulex > Ampulex compressa. The sequence goes on along the minus strand of JBCFXI010000202.1, from coordinate 120,235 downwards.
ACTCGTACACGTGCTCGACGACTTGGCCTCTCTCTCTCTCTCTCTCTCTCTCCTCCGCTGGCACGGCGACCTTCCTGACGGCCGCTTCAAAATCACACACCGGGAATTCCTCGAATCGAGGATACGCTACGACGTTTCCGCGATGGCTCGAGGAGTCCTCGAGGTACGAGGGAAGCGCTGGAGCGCGGCTGGAGGCTCAGGTGGCCGCTGGAAGAGGGGAATGTCGAGATTATCCTGGAATATCGCGGATGTACTCGAGGCACAATGTTGCGGATAATGTGGAAAAATTGTGCGAGGATAGTCGAACGAGAGGGGGGCCTTGTGCACGAAGGTACGGTCGAGGGTCAGGGTTTATTCAATCGTGTACCAGTAGGGTGTCCTTAAGGTTTTCTGGAGATGGTCGTGAGAAATCCTCGATGGAGAGTGTTATGTATAATAGGTGAGTATGAGCGATAAATTTTGCGCTCGGAGAGGGGGAGGTGAGTGGATCTTAGATCAGGTCGTGGTTGCCTATGAACGGTACCCGGAGGATCGAAGTTTGTTCGATCGCGCGGGAGTTGAATGGCTTTGAGGCTTTGTGTAAATTATCTGAGGAGGACCTTGGTACGTAATATTGTGGGGGATGTATGAATATGAGGAATGGAGAGGCTAGTTCGATGGAGAGTTGAGTAGATTTCGGATCACTTCAGATCACGTCATAATTTCCATCGAATTATACATATTTATTCGATCTTGCAGCACTCGAACATCTTCAAAATTTCACCAAAATTATGCTAAAAAATCCTCGACAGACAGCACCACGAAAAACGTATAAATATAACAAACAGATAAATATAATAACCTCATACACTTCGAGCAGAAAATTAACCAGACCCCAGACCACCCCGCGGTTCCCCACGACCAAGGTCCGGCCAAGGATCAAAGTTTATTCAATCGGCTAGAATGGCCCCGAGGTTCCACGTAAATCGTCCTAAGAAAGCCATAAATCGCGGCCTCGCGTCCTCGCGGTTGCCGCAGGAAGTCGCTCAAAGGCACTGCGCCCGAATATTACGGCCCTCCTGGCGCATTAGTCGCCGTACCTTTCTTTACGATAATCGAGCGCGTTAAAATCCAGCATCGATCACGTCCCTCCTCCCTCCCTCCCATCCGTACACGTGCTCCTCGCGGTCAGGCCTCCTCCCTCATCCTCGAACTTCCATCCCGGCTCCCACGAGCCGGCGCGGGGCCCTGAGCGTGTTGGTGAGCCGACTGGACGGATGGCTAGCGTCTATATAACGGAACAGTACGTAGGGACGAGCCACGAGTACGGTATATACCGGGAACTAATGCGTTTACGATGTCTGCCTGACAGTACATCAAAGTCCAGTCTCCTTCCTCTCCTCCTGGCGGCCCCCTTTTTTTTCTCCAGCCGCTGCTCTTAGCTCTCCGCCTCTGGGAGCCTCGTCCTCCAGAGCTCAACCCCTTCGAGGTGCAGGATTTTCCTCAGGTTTCCAGGGAACTGCGCGGGGATTGGATGAGGAAATGCTCGCTGATTCGAAATCCATCTCGCAGAGTGGCTCTTGGATTAAGTAGGGCCGATGTTTGATGTCGGGAGGCAGCGGAGGAATAAAGGAAAAGTCTGAATGGATGGGTTGGTTATGAGGTGAGGTTCTTTTTTCTTTTTTCTTTTTTTTCTTTTCTTGGGGTTGGGGTATTGTGGGAGTTGATTGAAGGAGCGAGGTTGGAGGTGCGCGTTGTTGTTTGGGGGATTGGGTGATTTAATTCGTGGCGTTTGTGCTTGGTGATTTGGGGGATTTGGTCGCGTGTGGGAGTGGATTATCTTGGGGAAACTTACTTTTGTGTGGTGTGTATAGAGTTAGAGGAAGTGATTTTAAAGGCCATCCTTGAGTGTCGATCGCGAATCCCAATTTTAAACTACAAACCTAGCCTTCTTCCCCCGCATCCGAACCATCTTTCCAAAAAATCTCCCCCACACAAACTCAAAAAAAACTCACAGTACGCATGAAATACCAAACTACAAATCTAGTCTTCTCCTCCACCTCTAAACAATCTCACAAAAAAATCTCCCTTACATAAACTCATCGCGACACATTTCGAGGACCACGAGTCGACGACAATCTCCCTGCACCAGGATCCCCGCAAAAATCCCCAAAGTGGATTCGATCGGTTTGACCCGCGGTGATCCGACGACTCGATCCCAGCAGCCTTCACGGTAGTAACCGCGAACAGGCCTCGGCGCATTAGAGGGCCGAGCGGGCTGCAAGCTGCGTTGAAATCGCGCGATTTCCATTCGTCAGTGGGAGCGCGTCACGAGCGAACACCTCTCGAGGCTGCCGCTTCCTCCGTTCCTCTTTTTTCCACGTCCCGAGGAATCGACGCGGGCTCGCTCTTCCGTAGATAGGCATCCCGTGTCGGAGGTCGTTGATCCATCCCTGGAAGATCGTTCTCCGCCGAGAGGAAGGCCTCTGGCCGGTGCATTCAGCTACGTGTACGTACCGCTAGGCGAACGGATATACACGCCAGGAGTTTCTTGCAGCTGGACGAGAAAAAGGCGCGGGTCAGGAAAGCCTCTTCCTCGCGGTTGGGCGCACCGTTAATTAGGCGAAGGAAGGAAAAGAAGGAAGCACGATCGTGGGGAGGGGGGATATTGTTGAGGCAGAGGGGAAAAGTGTGATTCTTGGTGGTTTGGAAGAGGATTTGAAGGGTTGATGCTGCATCGAATGGTGCGAGGATTAAATGCAGTATGGTTAGTGCGATAAATTGATTGAAAGGAGGAAGAAAGAAAGGAGAGCTAGGATGTTGTGGATAGATGTTTGGAGTTTCATGTTAGAGAATCGAGTTGGATGGTTTTTCTATGTGATAAGTATACCGTAGCTTTGGTAATTCGGAACCCATCTTGAACAGTAGATCCTAGGCCAAGTAACCTAAGCAGTTTGTACCGAAAACTATACGAAAAAAGAATACTTATACACCATCACCTTTGTTCTTTCCATATCATATCTATACCGTAGCTTTGGTACTTTGGAACCCACCTTGAACAGTACACCCTAGCTCAAAATAACCTCAACAATCAGCACCAAAAACGAATCGCGAAAGAAACCCTCGAACCTCTATTCCAAAAGGCAATTGCACAAATCCACCTTCCACGAAACAAATCTCCCTCTATCCAATCCTCCATGGTAGCCCCGTTATTCCTTCAGCCACCTCCTCGGCCCGATACCCTCGCCGCTTTGGCCCACGAAGGACGTTCCTTCCGACGATAAAAACGACCAGCCGCCGGAGGATCTGGCCGTCGGAGGCACCGTTAATTAGACAGGCACGGAGCCACCGTGACCGAGGTTCGCGCGATGAAGAAGAAGAAAGCGAGGGCCGGGAGAAAGGTGGATGGGCCTCGCCAGGAGAAAAAGGGCAGCCGGGAGGCGAATCTCCGCGGATGGGCCGGTCCCAACTCGGTTTCGGTCAGTCACCATAAACCATAAATAACTGGACGGGGGCATAAAAGTGCGCGCCTACCCTCTCATTAATTTGATTAAAAAGGCTGTAAATTAGCAATTTCGCTAATTGCGCCGTCACGGTCCCTTTCGTTGGCCCTGCGCCTCGGTGCGAGTGGTGGAGAAAGATGTGGAGGAGGAGGAGGAGGAGGAGGAGGGTGGAGGATGGGGGAGAAGGAAAGTTGGAATCGGCTTTGACGTTCTCGAGTCGTGAGAAGGGAGGAGGATAATTTTGATATTTTGCGTGGAGATCGGTGGATGCCAAGGAAGTGGCCGAGAGTGAAATCGATTTGGGGTTTGGCGAGCTTCTTGCTTGTGCGTGGCTTTAAGGTGTGACTGAATTTAGGATTGGGTAATGTGTTGGTCGTAGATGCTAAGTATACTCGTTATGAAGAAATGAAAATAAGGGAAGAAAGGGTATTTTCCTGAGGATATTTTAAGAGTAGCCGTTTCAAGACATGAAACACTATATTTCCAGGACAAGTATACTCTTCATACTCGTCTTAACTGAACAAATAAAATATACTCATCAGGAAGAAATAGGAATAACAGAAAAAAGAATACTTTTCTGAAGATATTTTAAACGCACGCGTCTCATCCTAACTGAACAAATCAAATATACTCATCAAGAAGAAATAAGAATGACAGAAGAAAGGACACTTTTCCTAAGATATTTTAAGCGTACGCGTCTCAATACAAAAAACACTATATTTCCATGATAAATATAGCAGCAAGGTATCGAGGAGGGGGAATATGAGTTACCGCTGTGGGAGTCGCCGGTGCATCAGCAGCAGTTCCGGATAATGACGGGCAGAATGCCGCGGTAGGTCCTCGTAAAATCCCGAACGGCGTCCAAGACGCGTGTAAGGAGTGTCCCACGAAATTGTTATGCCCACTCGGGGCCGTTCGAGTTTACCACGGAACGATTAAATCTCCCGGTTATCAGGTTGTATCTCGGCGCGTTAGACATGCCCTTTCACCGCTCGTCAGTTCGAGGCACAGTCCTAGCTTGGGTTACCAATTAAAATTGACAAGGGCCCTTCTCGCCGCTTCCTCAACCGTGGGACCTCTCGCCGAACATCCAAATCCATCGAATATTCAGCCAGAACCGAGAAGGAAACTAACGAGTGATCTAATCTTCACGATCGACACCAGGAGAAGAACCCCGGCCAACCGCTGGATCCATAACCAATCCAGGACCGTGTTAACAGCTTGTAAATATTCCTCGAACGTTGTAAAGAATCGCTTCGCGGGATTTCCAAAGGTTCCAATCTCATTCTAAGCTACTGAAGAAAAGAAGAACACCAGGAATGATCCCCAAAATCTTCTGATTGCACCCCATCAATCCAGAATCGTATTAACAGCTTATAAATATTGTTCCAAAATTCCAAAGAATCGCTTCACAGCACTTCCAAGGGTTCCAATCTCATCCTAAGCTAGTGAAGAAAAGAAGAACACCAGGAATGATCCCCAAAATCTTCTGATTGCACCCCATCAATCCAGAATCGTATTAACAGCTTATAAATATTCCTCCAAAATTCCAAAGAATCGCTTCACAGCACTTCCAAGGGTTCCAATCTCATCCTAAGCTAGTGAAGAAAAGAAGAACACCAGGAACGATCTCCAAAGGCTTCCGGTTGCTCCGGTTCGAAGGCTCCTGAAGGCGGCCGTCTTTCGAGCCCCTCCTGGAAAATCGTAGCGACGCTGGATAATTAATTGCCGCGGTTATTGGGGATCAAACGGGACGGCGCGGTTTCTCTTCGTTAGCCGCGTGTGCCACGAAGGGCACGCAAATCCTCTCGCTAATTAGTTGCTGGTGACGTTGCTCTCCTTCTCTCTCTCTCACTCTCTCCTCCTTGCTTCTCGTCTTGTTACCTCTTACCCTCTCTCTCACCCTCTCTTTCTTACCATATCCCTTTTGCTATCTTTCTCCTCCTTTCTCTCTCTTTCTCACTTGCCATCTGCCTCTATCCTTGTCTCGCTCTTGCTATATACCACTTGCTCTCTTCCTCTTCCTCTCTCTCCTTCTTTCTCTCTCTCTCTCTCTCTCCCTTCGATGCGATCTTTCTTAATTAATATTCGTACCGTGGCCGCTTGTCTACGTGTCGGCGGAACGTACCGGCGGTTTGGGAGCCGCCGTCAATAGCGTAATCAGAGAGCAAAGAGGGTAAAGGAGCTGGTTCTCCTGGCGAGTCCTCCTTAAGAGAGAGCCGCCATTCAGAGGGACTGCCGAGCCGAGGAAGGAGGGAATGGGTTTGTCGTACTGCCGGACGCTCCGCGGTTTTCTTGCTTCCGTCAGCGCGTTCAGAACCTGCGCGCAGAATTCTGCACGCCTGCCTTGAAGTTTCGCTCGGCATTTACGTGTCCTTTATTAAAGCCCCATCCTCTATGCGCTTCGCGATTAACCAAGACGCTTTATTATAAATACAAGGAGCGTTAAGATAGTTTGTATCTTCTGGAAAATTTTCTAATCGTGCTGTTGGAAAATTCGTTACTTTCCTTGGACATTCAATTATTATTAGCGATCAACCAAGACGCTCTATCATAAATACAGCAAGCCTTAAGTTATTTTGTAACTCCTGGAAAATTTCTATTCGTAATTGTGATATCGCAAAACTCGTTATTATTCTTGGACATTCAACCAGAGCTCTATTATAGATTATAGAATGATATAGAATCGATTCAACTATGAGCCTTAGAATCTCCCTATTATCCTCACCAAACCCAGCAAGCACTGTGCGCGAGCAATAACCCTCATAAACTCCCAGTAATAATTCCATTCGACTCCGTTGGAAATCAATAACGTCCCAAAGTGAAATGCGAAGACCAGAGAATCATGACACTGGTTCGCTCGTGTTCTGGTCGAAGGTGAAACCCAGCTCCCGATCCTGGCTCCAGGTTTCGATTCGATCAGATACAGGGGAGCCAGGATCCCTTCTGCGCGGTCAGAAGTCGCCGCGAAGAGGCGTGAGATAGGGGCGGCTTGGGGAGAAAAGGAGGACGAGCTGCTCCGGGCTGACGATAGGAATGTCTTCGTTCCACGATACGAGGGAGGGGAAAAAAGAAACAGCCGGCGTATTTATAGGCTTTACTTTCTAAGTTATTTCTGCCCAGACGGGAACCAAATCGATATGCTCCTTCCTGGCGGCCGGGGGCTCTTATAACGCGGTGCTCTGAGACCGCGGTTTCGATAGGAACCTGGGAAAAAACATCATTCTGTAAGGCCATTAAATGGTAGAATACGATTTTCTTGTAACACAACTGATTGACAATAATATAAAAGGAATTTCTACTTCGCGCTATATATCATTGAGTAATCACTTTGTTCTACAAAATTTTTAAATGAGGAAAGAAGCTTGGCACGATTTAAAACCATTTTTGTAGTTCAAATATTTTTATATTAAAGAGCGTGTCTCAAAATTCGCGCAGGAAATCATTTTAATATGATTTTTAATTTTAATTTAATACATCCTGTAATTTTAATAATTTAGGAAACGGGTTTATGATCGTAAATTTGACAAATTGTCGATTTTGTATTGATTCCTGGTTTGGATGTAACGCGTTGCGTATTTTTGTTTCGGTTTGTAGCGCTTCTGGGCTTCGTTTAACAACGTTTCGACGCAACGCGGAACGAATTAATCGTATTATGTGAAGCTGGAGTTTACAATCGGCGCGGCGATGGGAAAATTGATTAAACCGTAGAAATAATTCCGCACGATCGCGCTCCCAGTCATAATATTTGATTGGCGATAAGGAGCCAGCAGCAGCCGTGGCATCGATCGCGAATGATAATGCGGCATTAACTTGGTAATTAGAAACGTCGAGAAGCAACGAGAGTCACTGCCGTTAATGAAGCGAGCATCGTGCCTATTTATGAAGATATTAAGATGCCATTGGTGTTACCAACGGCGGCTCCTTGCGTCGTAAAATCAGACAAAAACGGCAAAGGGTATATGGTTACCTGCATTTCTCAAAATGACTATATCGAAGACACATTCTCCCTCGTTCTAAATCATCTTGCATTCGAGGAAAATACAAGGAGCACATATATTTTCATCTACGAACGTTATTAAGCAAAAGAAGGATCGCAGAAGTTTCATAGAAATCGTATAGTGTTACATAATCGATGATAAATAATTCGCGTTTCCAATAACGTAGTTATAAGAGAAATATAATTAATCGTTAAGAGGATTCTCGAGTCCTGAAGCGTCTTGAATAGCTCCATACCAAACCACAGCAAAAAATTTAACCATAAAAATCCATGAAGCATCAGAACTAATATAATATATAATAAAAATAACAGAGCATAAAAAATCTATCAAGCACAAAATCTATTAAAAAAAATATATCCATCGAATCAAGATTTAAGCATTAAAAATCTATGAAGTCCGAAGGAGTTTCGTGCGATCCCAAAAGCAGAGGCCAAAGATCGACGCGTGAAGCAATAGTCCTCCGTCTTCCACTCCCATGGAGCGTGCGGGAAAAATAAGCGAATAACCGGGGAGAGCCTCGAGAAATAAAGGAGCCTTGCGGGTAGGGAAGAGAGAAAAGGGAAAAAAGGTCGCGGCAAGAGGGAAGGAAAGGAGAGAGAGAGAGTGAGAGAGAGAGAGTGAGAGAGGGAGAGGGAGAAAGGCGTGCCAGCATCGTCGTCGTTGCTCACGCGGGGAGAAACGGAGAGATCAAAGAAGGCGACATATCCGTTCACACTCCGCGCTCATATACAGTCGCCGCGGAAAGTAAAGCGACTGCTTTCGTTAAGAATTTCCAGCGTTTCTTCGTTTTTCGAAGGGACAAAGTGAGCGGCGCCCCCATCGGGGCTGTTATATGAATTTGTCGGGAATTATCGTCGCGCTTGGTCGGTTTAATCGCTCACGAGCGAGCATCCAATTAGAACCCAATATTTATCCGTGGAAATTGGGTGGGACAATGTGAGAAGCTGAGTAGGGAAGGAAGCGGATGGAGATATACAATGGTATTTATTATATAATACGTATCGAAGTGTAATAAATTCGTATTCATGCTCGTATATGATTGTTTGAATATTCTATTTTCGTATATAGACTCTGAGTAATATAGATATACGTATATTCTTTATATACATTTTTTGATACAATTTTTAATATAAACTTAGATGAGGTTCGTGTGAAAAAAAATCCGTGGGAAAAGTTTACTCGTTTCTGTATTCGAAATGTAGTTCTTCCAAAATCAGAGACAGGTGCTAATTGTTTAACCGACGTTTTACATCAGTACCAGGTTATAAACCTGCAACTTCATCCTCTTTAAAATATGTAGTCTAAATTCCCGGTAATCCTCATCAGTCAGCAAGCAGACCTGATTTTCCTCTTACACTTCCATCATTTCCTCGATCTCTTCTCGCTCTCTAAATTCCTACTGGAGCAAAGCGAACAAGGTAGAAAAAGCACGATGTTAAGCTGACGAGAGAAAAGGTGAAATCGTATTTCGTCCACTCGAAAAAATTCCTTTTCGAAGCATTCGGCTTCGACTGTACGTTCCTCATGGTGGACCATGTCACCCTGTGGTGGTCACACCGACGCACCCTCACGTCGAGGGCCACTAAGGGATACGGGTAGCGGCTCCGCGAATAACACGTGACGACCATAATGCGGCTGAAGGCGTCTTAATAAAATGAACTTGTCATTCCGAAACAGCTAACCAGCCTTCGGCCTCTATCTCCCCCGCCCTCGTCCTCCCGCGGGACCCTACTCAAAGTCCTCGAACCTTCCCCCAGCTTTATTTATACCTCGTTAAATTAGCGCCGATCGTCCGCCCGCGAGGCCTCTCTCTATCTCACTCTTCTTCGCTATCCCGCGTACTTCTTCGGTCTGTTCTTCTCGCTCTTTAGTCCGCTGCTTAATTTCTTGCGGCTTCTTTCTCTGACTCTTCTTCACTATCCTGCGTACTTCTTGCTCCTTAGTCCGTTGTTTAATTTCTTGAGGCTTCTTTCTCTGACTCTTCTTCGTTATTCTGCGTGTTTCTTCGTCGAGTTCTTCTTGCTCTTTAGAATGTTGCTTGATTTTTTGCGGCTTCTTTCCGACTCTTCTTGGCTATTCTGCGTGTTCCTTCGTTGCGTTCTTCTTGCTCTTTCTCATTCTTTATGAGTGTCCTGCGTATTTCTTCGCAGGGTCCTTCTCATTCTTCATCGTGCCGCTTAACACTAGAACACTAGCCACGTTCTCGGCGTATTTAAAACACCACATGCATCTTTAAAAACAGGGGGAGAGTAAAAGGAAATATCAGTAAATTAAAATAATGATCTAAGTATTGTGTGAAAACCATGGAAAATCTCAAAAAATGCGTCGTTATAAAGCACTACGATTTTTTAAAGAAATAACCGACCAGTCTGGTTACTGGTTTGGTAGTTCTAGTGTTAATCCCTCGCTTGTCTCTTCAAAGCGTTCTTCTCGCTCTTCTTCATTGTCCAGCGTACTTCTTCACTACTACTCCACTACTCTCCTCATTTATTCACTCCCTTGACCTCTATTCTTCTCTCTCCTACTTATCACCGCTGTCCTAATCATAATCTCTCTAACTCCCATGCTCTCCTCTTCTTCCTCAAGAGAATACGCGAGGCGATGGACGTCTCGTAAGATGAGAATCGATAGCGCGACGCCTCGACGCGTTCCTCGCGTCTCATCCCGTCGTCGCTGGTGTCGAGGATCGAGCAAAATTCTGAGGATCGCCCGGCTGATCGACCGAGTCGCTATAATGGTCTCTGGTCCGTGCGATGTTCAACCTGGTAGCGTGTTATGTAGAACAGGCTGCTGGTCAAAATTGACGGATGAGAGGCCGAGATTGCGGTGTATACACGTTACGAGCCGAAGGGTGGCCCGCGCTGGAATCCTTTAGTCTGAACCTTGCCCTTGAAGAACATCCATCGGAATTTCATGCAGCCGCTACGAGTCTCGTTAATCATCCAGCGCATCTAAATTTGAAGCTACTTCCTCTATATTTTGCAAGACGATCCGTGATGTAGCAACAGGAAGGACTACTATATAAAGTATAAATCTATCGAGTTTCCCCAGTGTCCGATTTTTTCTACGCGTTCTTTACTATTTCGAGTTCAAGTCTTAAATTCCATGTTCGTTTAATCTTCAATTTCATTGAAGACTTCATTTAATTATCCTTTAATCATGGAGCCACACAATAGTAACCAAAACAGATTCTCCCCCCAGAAACAAAGAATTAAAATCCCACGCGTGCCAATAAATAAAAAATAAAAGAACAAAACAAATAAAGAACAATAGAAGTCTCTAAAATAAACGCATCATTACAAATTCCTCAATAAGAACCACTTATGAACAACACACAAACCAATTCACCACACTCCTCACCCACTATCCCCAACCCAAAACTCCAGCACAATACTCCAACACTGAATTCCTCCCGCAGCCTGAAAAACCCAGGCTAGAAATTCCCAACCCCGCGAATCGTCCGGAAGATCGCTCTCAGAGCTCTCCGAGCGCGTCGCCTCGCTTTCAGGCTAACCGCGAGATCGATCGAGGTCGAGAACCGACAGGTCAGGGGTCTCTGGATCCTGAGCCGCGGGACGCGCGGTTCCCGAGGGACGATTAAAACCGCCGAAGATCGCGGAGATAAGCGCCGACACGGCGCGGTGCCCGCGAAATTTTCGCAGATGCGATAAATTATACCCCGTCCTGGAAGAGAGGCAAGAGCGATGGGCACGGCGCGGAGAAAGGGCAGCAGCCACCCACAAAAGGGCAGCGGAGCGCACGAAATGAAAGGGCGAATGGACGTGCCTAGGCAAGTGCAGGAGACACGTAAAGGCATTCATCTCATTCAAGGTAGCCTTAAGTTTCTGATCAGATAACGAATGTACACTCCTCTCTCCGTGGACCACGCAGACGTTCTTTCTCTCTCTCTCTCTCTCTCTCTGGTTCTCCTTGCTTATCTTTTTCCTCTCTCTCCCCTTTCCCCCGTGCCTCTTTCGAGGCGCGTCTCCTGCCATCGGCTCTTCCTCCTCTCTTTCTCTTGCTTTCTTTTCCTCGTCCACGGCCCACCGCCTTGTGTACCTCTCTGTGCACTTCGTGCGCCTCCTTCCTCTGGCCTTAAAAACGCGGGAAACCACGTTACGACCGCCTTTCCGCGGAGCGGAGGAGCTTGCGAGGGTATCGAGCGCTTTCTTGGAGGTTCGGAGCGGTTGGGATGAAGGATTATTTTTGAGAAGATACCTAGGGGGGTTTTTTCTGTGTGGGATAATTGCGAGGGAAGAGATGCTTGGGAGGTATAGAGCGGATTTTCTTGGAGATCTAAGCTTCGTCGAAACAAAGCATTTAGTATAATGCTGACACTTTGTATATCCCTTATTAGGGATCAACTTTGTGATTATCGACGCTGGATAAATATAACGAAAAAAGTGAAGAAGAAAATAATACAGTCGTTGAGATGAGTCGCTCTAGAAATTCGACGCTTTACGAAAGTAAAATCTGAAAAGCACGGAACGCAAAGCTCGGATTTTCGAGCGGAAAAGCGGAGACAAAAGGTCGATATTCAGAAGTGAAGGCTGCATTCGCAGGAACGGTCAACGCTATAATTATCTAAGCGAGATTGCAAAACCAGCGAGCGACGTTGAAAGGTGATCGCGTCACCGAGATTCCGAACGTTTCCACCATGGCCACCTTCGTCGTTCTCTCGAGAATTCCTCGAAGCGAATTCGCGGACCATTTTATAATCGAGACACCTTCCTACTCCGTGAAAACCTTCTGGAACAGTATTTTCTAATCTGCTGTGCGAGAGAAGTGTCTAACCCTTATATCTGTAACATCAAATTTGAAACAGCTTTAAGCAACATAAATTTAATTCTAGTAGTATTCTCTAAGATCCCACGATAAACCAAAGATTATTAATACACTAAATTATTAAAATTTATTCTTCCTCCAGTACAGCAGAAGATTATTTTATATTCCATACTTTTCAGTAAATCAATAAATCGATAACCGAGTAAAATAATCTTGAATAAATAAATACCTCGCGTTGTATCTCATTTCCTATATAAATTTCCTATATGATTATCCTGTATATTTACACGTGACTTATATTTCCTAGAAATTAAAATTTCTATGCAAATTTTTTATATATAAAAAGATCGTGAGGCGTTCTTCAAAGGGGTACGAGGATTTACTTTCCGATTTAAGAGGGTGTCGATCGCTAAAAAGGTTAAGAAACACTGTTCTAGAAGGATGCTAGGTGATTTATCCGAAATCTCAAGGGGGAATACTCGGGCCGAGGGGCGTCCAGCACGAAACGATGACGAAACGAGCCGTGGCGCCAGGACGAGAGGCCGAAACGCCCTGGCTCCCAGAGGAGAAATCAAAGGGCCAACAAACGGAGGATTCGAAAGTGATTAATGGCTCGACAAGCTCAAATTAACGGTGAAACCCTCGATTTTGTGGCCCGCTGAAATTCCCCCATTAAGATTCAATCGGCTTTCGCAAGTTGCGGATATCTTGGAGCCCAAATTCCGTTTCCTCGATGAAACTTACTTGCAATTCTTTTAAGATAAAACTAACTTCTATTCTTTTCATCGTAAAATAATCCAGAGAAAGATAAGGCGGATAATGCAGTCCGCGAGGTTGGGGTCACGGTTGGAGCTCGTCGCATCTAGTATGACTAATACAATCGTGAATGTCGTATCTCGTGGTGGATAATAAGGCACGCGGAGGGACACGGCGTCCCGCGTCGTCCGGGTGTCCTACATATCCAGTATTCGACGTCGAAGCTCACGCAGAGGGGGTCCATCGTCTCTTTCGACGGGTAAACTCGCTATTTCTTTCCTCCCGTCCACGCATTACACACTGTCCGACCAACTTCAATCGCTCAAGCGATAAGCCACGTCCCCCTCCTTCTAATGCTCATCGAAGGAACGAGGATGTAGCGATCTCTCTTTCTATCTACGAGGCGATGCACATCCGCCTGCTCAAACTTTATACGATGGAGACTGCAGGCAAGCTTTGGATGATTGTTTGTAAGGTTTATATTAAATATATAGGGAATATAAAGGTTGATATAGTTACCAGAGTTAGAATTTAGGGGTTGAGACGATTATTGAGAGAATGAAATGGTGAAGCATGGTTTTGTGGAATAAGGTAAAGTGTGGTTCGACACCGAAATGCGTGCAAGCAAAATGTGAAATAAGAGAAACCGGGGTTTAATGCTGAAGGAAGTTTAATTCCAATTTAACACAGAAATAACCGCAACCACGATGTTCGAAATAAGGGAAATTGTGATTTAACCCTTCCAAATAAAGAAAAATAAAGGAAACCGTAATTTAACCCTTTAAAACAAATATCACCGTAACATTCTAAATAAAGACGCTTTAAAATAAAGGAAGATAAAGGCAACTGTGATTTAACACTTTAAAGCAAATATCACCGTACATTGTAAATGAAGACAATAAATAAAATGAGAAACTATGGAATTCGTTTAGGAACGTCGAGGATCGGTTCGATCGTAACGGATTTCTCAATATTTCTCTCGGACACGTCGGGCCTTTTACGGCCCTGCTTTTGATCCCTTTCATCGATCCGGACGAGGCCAGTCGCGATTTAATCCCTCCGGAGTCCACGAGACGCTCGTAAAACGACATCATAATTCCCCTTGGGCCGTGCGCCCTAACCCTTCCCTCGGGCCACGAAGTCCCTTGTACTTCGTCCTTCCTCCAGCCATAATTCCACGGGACACCGAGGATTAACGATCGACTACCGGTTTATTTATCTCATCATAGACTTCGTGATCCCAACGGACTCTCGCCTGGAGATTAGGGCTCGCCTCTGCTCTCTCTCTCTCTTTCTCTCTTTCTCCGTTGCTTTTCCTGTCCCTTATTTGAGTCGATTCGTGCTTTGGTTTATACGAGACACTCGTTTTCCCTTGATCCAGGTCCTTGAATAGTGCAGACGTTAATACGTGGTCATTTTGAAGGATCTTCTTGCTCGATATGAGTCACTCAGCTCGCGATAGAGAAGCTTCGTATGGCACCAAGTACTCCCCTGCTTCTCTGATGTTCTTAGTTCGTCTCTTTATGAATTCAGCAAAGTTCCATGCCACCTTGTGTAATTCAAAAGTATATGAATAAATATATAAAAGATAAATCTCTCGAGAACCATACTAGCTGCTGGTGTTTCTCGACTTGGCGGATTTATTCTCAATTCCAGTTTCCAGCTTTCCATAATGGATTCGAGACGCGTGTAAAAACTCTCGTTGGAAAGATTCTGGATGACGACGCGCATTGTGCGCTTGACGAGCACCGTCCACCTTCAATCCCAGCATGGACAATGGCGCATTATCAGGCGCGCCTAGCGTCCGGTCCCTGGGCGAAAATAAGAAGGGCGTTCGAAAATGAGGAGGGAAAATAATAAATCTCGTTTGACACGCGTTACTCCGAGCATCGAATCGTCCAGGAGGACGAGAGCCGCTCCGATCTTCGCGCTCGAGACGAGGTGGTCTTCCTCCTGGAGGTGCACATAAAATTAAGCCGCAAATAAAATAAGCCCTGGCCCCTTTGGAGCCGAGTTCGCGCCCGCGTATGAATCATCTCACCTAAACTAGCGACGTTTACTGTCAGGAATAACGTTTGTCGTACTAGAGCGAGGAGGCGGTCGCGTCTCGCGCAACGAGCCAGGGAAGAAAGGTCTGGGAGACGTGAAGCGTGGAGGATAATCACGAAAAAGAGATCGGAGAATCCTAAGGAATCCTTTTCGTCCTTTTCTTTTATAGACACACGTGCTGTTCTAAATATACCCGGAAAGTGGTTGATAGTTCTACTGTCAATATTATCCTCACAATCCTATCAAACTCGGTATAAAATCCCACGAATACTTAACTCCAAACCAAAATAATCCTCTTCCCTCCAATACCAAACCCACAATCAGTATAAACTCGAAAATAAACAACAGCACAGGAAATAGCAAACCAGCAAAGTCCAAAGCCCAAGTTTCCATGATCAAAACCGAAGACACGCCGCATCCACGAATGGCACGAGATCCAAGGCCAGCCAATCGAGCCATGGACTTCCAAATGAAACCGAGCAAGTGGCAAGGCTTTCCAAAGTGCATGGACAAGGCTCCAGAGGACAGAAGCGCATCTGGAGGAACGAGTTACGAGGCGAGGAGCTCCAGAAGTGGATATCCAAGGTGGAGAGGACAGGGAGACGTGGAGGGAGGAGGCGAGAAAAGGTCGAGGGAGGTCGATCCGCGGGCGAAGAAGGGCGCAAAGGAGGAAGAGCGGCCAGCAGGAAGAGCGGGAAGAGGCTGGAGAGAGAACCTGGAGTTCGTGCGCTGGTCCCAGGGGCAGAGAATCGAAGCACCACCGTAAATCTCCGCTGGAGCGGTGCCTTGGGACCATTGAATTAACACTTTAACCGCCACATCAGCCGTACTTTGGGTGACGCCTGGATTTTACTTGGAGCCACGCCAGAGAGGAGTCCTGTTATCTTTAGGATCAACGAGACTATTTCGATTATCGAAGATAACCGCTGTTCTTTAGAGGAAAATAAGACGCGTATAGAAACAGTGAAAGCATCGAATAATAATGGTGGGAATAAAGGTCAGCAGGAAAGGGATATTATCTTTGGGACATTCAACGAGACTATCCGCTGTCTCGCGTATCTGCACGCTGATCTTTAGAAGTGGACAAGACATATAGAAAATAGTACAAAACCAGGATAAAGATCAGCAATTACGTTCCCATACAAACGGTCGCGTTCGGTGCCTCGAAGATAAGAGGTCTTAGCAACTCGGCTTTTCTATGTATCGGACATCCGAAGAAAACTCTGCGGCGTTTCGGATGGGTATTAGAACACGAGGAGGTATTTGAGGTATATGTAATAATGAAAATTACTGGATCAAGCAGCGCTAAGAATCAGCCACACCCTCTATGATCACCGAAGGGACCAGAAGAGTAATTAAAATCCAATGATCTTACGTAAACCAAACAAAACCACGCTGCATCTCCACCCAACTCCACCACCGCCCAAGAAACCATACGAACCACCAAAACTAAATCAACCCACACCTCAAGTCTATCCAACCTCAACCAACACCAAAAACCCTCCAAACCACTCAAACCACGACCACTAAAGAAACCATAAAAACCACCAAAACCCAAGGACCTCACCTAAACCAATCCCAAGCCACGCTCCAACTCCATCCAACCTCCACCACCACCCAAGAAACCTCCATAAAAACCCCCAAAACCCAAGGACCTCACCTGAACCAAGCCAAACTACGCTCCAACTCCAGCACCACCCAAGAAACCAGAGGAGGCAACCAAAGTCCACTGACCTTGGGGATCGAAAGGAAGAAAAAGGCAAAAAAAAAGGGACAAAAAACCCAAAGCCCCGAGAAGGCGTCAGCGCAGCCCCAGCCGAGCGAGGCAGAGAGGGACCCGTGCTGGGGCGCTGTCAGTTATCAGTGCATAAACATTCGTTCTCCGGGCCGACGCGAGTTATACGCGCTTGGAATCGGTTAGAGGTGGACACCGGCTCGCATAAAGCAAGAACGAGGGTGAGGCGGCTGTGCGGAGGGCCGGAGGGGTCGAAGGGGAGAAAAGGGGGCGGGGCGTAGGGAGGCGAGGAGCGACGGAAGAAGGGATGGAATATGATATAATGCAAGGGCAAAAAAGAAGCTCCGCGGTCTGGCCGCGTGGAGGAGCCAACGAGGGGGGAGATTTAAGGCCGCGTGGACATTGTCATCGGACGCACGGCTATAAACCAAACGGTACGCGCTGCTAACTGAGACGCTCTCTCCCTCTCTCTCTCTCTCTCTGTCTCTCTCTCTCTCTCATTCTCTCTATGTCTCTTCCAGGGTTGCTCTTTCTCTCTGTCTCTCTCTCTCTCTGTCTCTCTATGTCTCTTCCATGGTTCCTCTTTCTCTCTGTCTCTCTATATCTCTTCCAGGGTTCCTCTCTCTCTGTCTTTCTCTCTGTATGTCTCTTCCAGGGTTCCTTTCTCTCTCTATGTCTCTTCCAGGGTTCCTCTCTCTCTGTCTTTCTCTCTCTATGCTCTTCCAGGGTTCTTTTCTCTCTCTGTCTCTATCTCTCTATGTCTCTTCCAGGGTTCCTTTCTCTCTCCGTCTCTATCTCGCTCTTTCTATGTCTCTTCCAGGGTTCCTTTCTCTCTCTGTCTCTCTCTCTCCCTCTCTCTCTGCACATCTATCTATATATATCTCTCTCTCCGTCTCTTCGAGGCTTCCCCGGCTCCCCTCTCTCTTAGCGCGCCACGGTGCGTGCGGCTCGTACGCTGAAAGTACGCGGTACCGATCCCTCTTCCCTCCCCCAGCCCCAACCCCCCCTCCAGCGTATATATCGAGCCGCGTTTACGGTCCTGAACCGGGACAGGTGTTATTTTTCATCGATTCGTTCGAGCTCCGCTCCGCAAAGGATCCGCACCTCGTGCCGACATTCGTGACAGAACGGGGGAAAGGCCCGAGTGAGATCGCCACTTCCCGATCCGAGGGCAGCGCTCGATCGTATTTAAAGGGACATTGACGCAATTGGATATGTAAACTCGGGCCCCATTAATATCGAGCAGCCTCGAGAGGGAGATCATTTGTACGCGCTGCTCTTTGCAGGAAGGGACTCGGCACGAGGGACTTTATTCCTGGAGGAGTCGTTCTTCGTCCTTGGGGATCAGGATCCTGAGGATGACTCTTGTGTTCTTCGTTTCCTCTGTTTTACGTACTGCACTTTTTTCCTGATCCTATCGAGGCACTTTGATGCTGTTGATTAGGTGTTATACTAGAGATTCTAAAGGGTGGGCTGTTTAGAAGTTTGAAAGTTTCTTTTTATCGCGAAGCTTGGAGTCTCCGATTGAAGAATAAAAAGACAGACCAGCTGCTCAAATTTTAAGGGAATCAGCCACACAAGTGTCCCCATATCCTATAATATAAAACCAAACCAGTAGATAGCCCAGCCTATATCAGTCAGGAAAGGAAGACGAAGAGCTGCTTTTTGAATCCGCACAGTACTCCAGCGAATCTCAGCATCTCCATCCACCTGTGCAGGCTCTCGCCAAAATCTCTTCTGCACGGTGTCCCCCGTTTGAAGAAGGATTTTAATTAGTAACGGGGATATCCCTCTTCCTCTCGACGCCCCTACCCTCCTCCTCCCCCTTCCGCGCTCACCCCCAACGAGAAAAGTTATGATATCGGCTCCCTCCGGAGCGCGGATCGAGCCGCGTTTATGGTCCTGGCAGCCACGTCGGGACAGGTGTTATTTTTCATCGATTCGTTCGGCCGCTGCCCCGCAAACGATCCTCGTACGCCGGCACCTTAAGTCCCGTGCCGATTTTCAGGCCTGCCTCCGAAGACAGAGCGGAGCGAAAGCCCGGGCGGGATCAAGGACGGCTGCAATCTGATCGAGATCGTGCCGATAACAGCGCATTCGGGAGCGGCGAGGGTTGAAAAAGGGGCAAAAGGGGGCCGCGTGATAGATAGGAAAAAATCGAATGCGGGGAGTGAGGGGGGGGGGGGAAGAGGTGAACCCAGGGCGAGTAAATGTGAGGAAATAAGAGGAGGAGGAAGAAGGAGGTTGATGTTAACGAAGAAGAGGAAAGAAAAAGCTGGAGACGAGTGGAGGAAACAGAGAGAGGAAGAAGGAAGAGGTGTGTACAGGAAAAGAAAATAGAAGGAGGAAGCGTATACAAGAGCGGAAGGAAGAAAGGCGAAAGAAGTAGATGCTAAAGAAGAAAACCTGAAGAGCAAGATAGAAGAGAAGAAGGAAGAAGGAAGAAAAGTGTAAAAATTAGATGCAAAAGAAGAAAACCTGTAGAGAAATATACCTGAGAAGAAAGAAGCAGATGTAAGGGAAGAAAGCAGAAAGAGAGAACAAGAAACAGAGAGAGAGAGAGAGATACTCATCTCTCCTATTCCCCTTCGAACGTGCGCTGGAAGGAAATCGTATGCGCCTCGTGTCACGCCGAGTGCAACGTGTTTATGCCCTCGTATGATCACGCGCGGAAGATAGCGATCTTCCCCCTCGCGCTTTTCAACGCACGCCAAATTCCAGGCGTGCCATTTTTCGCGGATAGACGATCGCGAAATGAGTCTGAGGTCCTGCAGTCTCGAGGCTTAAACGCGTGGCTTCTAAATATGCGCAGGAAGGAATTTGGATTTTGGAGTAAAGTCTCCTGGAGTATATTTGGGCCACTCAGGCGTGCTTTTGCCAGCACTGTGCGCTTAAATAGATACTTGGCTATTCGATGGGGATAATGTTCGCTTCGAAGGTAATCTCGATAAAAGAGATCCGTGCAGAGATCGAATGTAAAACAAACTGGAACATAGCGAGACACGTATTCATGGATAGACATTAAGATATCCATCGGTTAACTTTTTTCCCTGGATGAATGCCCAGCGGGGTCAGTATTTACTCTAACGAGTTCGCCTCCACGCGCTTGAAAGATATAAATCCCATTTTCTCCCTACGGTTCTCAATGAAACTGGCACAGCGATCGTGCGCGAGTCAAGTGGCGAGGGACGTGCGGATCCCTGGATTTGCATTGCGATATTCACGATTCACTCCGTTCACCTGGTTAACTTCCCTCGAATCTAGTGTTTCATCAGCTTTTTCCCTTCCAAGCTGAGGTTTTTTTTAAAGAAATATCTTAGCTTAGTCATTTCTCTAACAGAGCTTCATGGAAGTTTGAAAACGAATACTTGTCTGTAATACTGAAGAGCGACAGGAGTAGCTAGACGCTTACTCAAGACACCTGGTCACATATTAAGAGATCCATCCGTGAGTTTCGCTCCTTGGTTGAGTGGCAAGCAGAATTATACCCATACCGAATATTTCTCTAACAGAACTAGAGGAAAATTTAAAAACGATTACCTATGCAGCGTAACATCGAAGGACAACAGCGACGTGTTTAATTCCTTCAACAGAACTCGATGAAAATTCAAAAACCCATCCAACCTCATCCCCAAGAACAACACAACCAGCTACACCCACACCTACACACCTGATCCCACATCAACATCTCCATCGATCAGTCTATCTCCAGCTCCAGCACCCAACAAAGTCACATCTCCAACAAATACTCCAACATTACTCCATGAAAATTCAAAAACCCACCCAACCTCATCCCCAAGAACAACACGACCAGCTACACCCACACGCACACACCCGGTCCCACATCAAGATCTCCATCGAGGGGTTTTTCTCCAGCTCGAGCGCCAAGCGAGGTCACGTCTCCGGACGGTCGTGAGGAACCCCACAAAGAGCCAGGACGAAGACGTCCATTGGACCTGGTACGTCCGTGACGGCTCGCTATCATCGATTGTTCCGTTTTGCCTTCGAGCCTGCCGTGGCCGGAGGATCTCGGCACGAGATTTCAATGGGCATTTCTCAAGGCGGCGTCACACCAGCGCGTAAATATAATGCGGGTATACGCGCTCTCACGTTCGCAGAGTCGAAGGAAGAGGAAGAGAAGGAGGAGGATGAGGATGAGGAGGAGGAGGAGGGAGGCAGGATACTCCCGTCTCTCGTTCTAATCCCAAGGATGAGCCTCGCTCGTCGGGCATATCGTCGGATTCCATCTCCGGTCCTTTAACGCGTGTCCGTGATAATTCACGCGCACGAGCGCAGCACCGTGCCCGGGAAATGAGCCGCGTGATCAACGGCTCGACGAGGAATGACGCGGCTGTGCCTTGTTGCGCGCCGGGCCTTTTCTCTTTGGAGAGGAGCGATAAGGGATCGTAGGTATTTCGTGCCGCTGGGAGGGTCGTTGTTGATCGTTCGATGAGCGTGAGGCTTTCGTTGTGATACCTATTTGACGATACGACCGGTTGCTTTCGTGGCTGTGCCTTGTTGCGTGCCGAGTTTTTAGTTTTTGGAGAACAGAGATGGGGTGTTTTGTGGAGCTGGGATGGTTCTTGTTGATTATAAGGCTCTGGTCGTGATACCTGTTTGATAATACGATTGGTTGCTAAGTTTTTAGTTTCTGGAGAATAGGGATTTTGTGGAGCTGAGATGGTCCTTGTTGATCGTAGAGCTTTGGTTGCGACACACTGAATTTACTTTTTGGAAAATAGACAAGGATTGCTCGGTATTTCCTGGAGCTGAAGTATCATATTCTATGGTTCACATCACTTCGTAGTCCTGAAAGTTTCGTTCATTCGCTCGTGATATCTCCTTAACACTTTCCCCTTATCACAAAAACATACTCATAAAAACAGAAGCAAAAACCTATTAAAAAACCCCAAAGTCGCTGTAAATAAACCCCCTTATCCCCCACACCACCTCTAAACTCCCACACCCACAATCATCCCAATCTGAAAAACCCTAAGTAGGACAGAAAAAAAATCCCCTCTCCCCAATCTCAAGCCCATCACCAGCCTCGCCAGAATTTCCCTTCGAAACAATGTACAAAGGCCCTATCCCCGATCGGGAATAAGTACGAGGGAGTATCATCCCGCGGAGCAAGTATCAACTATCGAGCGGCCAGCAATCGGAAACGCTAATCCAGTAAAGCAGCGCGGTTCAAAGCCGTGCCACGGGGCATCGCATTTACATATCAGGGTCTCTCAGCTGCGGTAGCTCGGAGCCAAAGGACAACCGGATTCCCCGCTGAGTTCAGGAGGACAGGGAGCTATCTCGATCGAGGTCCCGAGGCAGGGACGAAAGAAAATCCGCCGAACGGCCAGCAATAAGTACGATCCGGCCGCGGTAGCAACGACCGTAATAATAATCGTAACAGCGACGATACCATCTGGCATCGTATCACGGCCTCTGAGGCATTAGAAACGCGGATCCGCGAGCTCGTAACCTTTAAAGCGATACACCGTGCGCAGATGATACAAGATAACAGGGCATTACGGATAACGGGACCGACGCCACGGTTAGATCTACTGGCTGGTAAGCGGAGATAATCGGACGACGATGAAGTAACCGTTTGATGCGCGCTTGAGGGAGGTGCGTGGGGGGAGGAAGGTTTTTGGTGGTTCAGAGTTGGGCCAGGTTTGATTTGTTGCTGTGTTTTGGAGATTTTGGGGGTGTAGATGAATTGGAAGCGATTAAATATAGTTGGTGGAGATTGAAAAATAGATGAAGGTGCTTCAAGCTTGGAATGGGTTTGCTTTGTTGCTGTTATTTGCAGATTTTGGGGGTATAGGTGAATTGGAAGCGCTTAAATGTAGTTGGTGGAGATTGAAAAATAGATTAAGAGAATTTTGGGTGCTTCAAGTTTGGGGCAGGTCTGCTTTCTTAAAGCATTCTTAAAATTGCAAGGCCCAAAGTCACGTTATACGACGACCCTTGTAGAGTACAACCGTGAACAGACACTTCTACTCCACACGCTCCATAATATTCACAAACAGCAAAACTGCATAATCAGCCAAGGCGCGATTTCAATTTCATCCAAACACAA
Source organism: Ampulex compressa (assembly GCA_038496175.1). Taxonomy (NCBI): domain Eukaryota; kingdom Metazoa; phylum Arthropoda; class Insecta; order Hymenoptera; family Ampulicidae; genus Ampulex; species Ampulex compressa. Next base: position 97,351 of record JBCFXI010000202.1, on the reverse strand, counting down.
CGACATAAAAAAATCCCACAAATCACGAGGTGCAAAACACTCCAAGAAATTTCCTCCAAATCTCCGCGAGACGTCGCTCAAGGACGCGTTCAAGTACGAAGAATTGTAAAGGTAGAAGCGTGCCTTGGATGCAACCCGCGTTATCACAGCGACCCCTCGCAAATCCCTTTGTCTCCCTCGGGAACACAAAGGCGCACCCCAGAGCCGCTTGTACCATGGGTGGTAACTTAACACCTTAAGGGATATTTATGGGCTTTTGCCGCGGCTGAAGAGATAAAAACAACGTTTTCGCCTGGCTCCGGGCCAAGCTTGTAGGACACGCTTGCACGCGCAAGCCAGACACGCACATGCGTGAGCGCGACACACCTGCTGACATCCTGGTAACACTTGTAACCAACGACGAGCGATGCCTCGCCACGCCTGGATGTGTGCTCGACATTCCCTCGTGTTCGCGCGCGCTGCTACCTTGCGAAACTCCTTGGAAATCTCCGCTACATAGCCGCGATGTACGCGACTTGGAATAACTGAGCGATGAGCGCTGATAAACGAGTGGAAGGTGGATGATCCCGAAATTCGCGCTGGATTTGAAAGTTCGAGGGGAAGAAGGTGTACGCGTTGTTCATTTGTTTCATATTATATTTCATTTTTTGAATACTCATATATTTAGATTTTATATAATTTATGGCTATAATTTTTTTTTATAAGACTGCGTTTTGTATGATAATTACTTCTTGCGTGAATTTTGGGATACTCCTTATAGTTGTGATGACTATTGGATCTTTAGTACAGAATAGTAGTGGACACCTTGAATCTTTAGTATAGAATAGTAGTGGACACCCACGAATCAGCGTCCAAATAATAATTATCACTCCACAAAAAAAATCGATACAATCGACCAAGTTCCCAGCTCCATAAGATGAGACGTAGAGTCGAGTAATCGTGCGAATATCGGCCTGTAAGCCCGCGAATTACCGCCTGTTCTTCGAGGAGTATCCTGAATTTCGCCTCCGCGATGCGCCTCGATGATACGCCTCTCACGGAGGAAGCGCATCGAGATAAGGGGAAAATGAGGAAAATTAATCAAAGGGATCTGGCGCTGCCAGGATGGACACCTCTACCACGTCGTGACACGATGTTACTTTCCATCGGGCCGGGCCATTGTTGTTACCATTGTGCCTAATCTCACAGCGTGTAGCTCCTCGCGTCACGATTCGTTACCCGATACTCCATGAGACTGTCGTTGCACAATGAGACGAGCGTAAAGTCCGGATCTTTTGTGCCTTATCGCTCCTCCAACACGGAAACCTCCTGGTCGCTCTGCTCCACGACTCCGCCTTGGAATCAGAGGCCACGGTTGAGTTTGACGCTAAAGCTAGCAGCCGCTTTCTGGAGATATTTATATATACCACGTATATATTTTTGAAGAGAGAGGGTGTTAAGAAGATATGTCGATCGTAGAATCGTTGAAAACTCGAGTTCCAGTCAGCGTTTGATCTATTTCTTTCTTTTTCCCTTGTAGGGCTTATCAGCTTGATTCCTTAAATTAGCTAATATCAGTTATTTGTCGTATTTAGTAAGCCTGTAATTATGGTGCCACTCATCAGAGGCCAAGATCATTTGTTTCCACGCGAAAATGTCGATTTATGCGACTGAATTCTATATAGGTATGAAAACCTTGCAAAATTTTCACAGAGGCAAAGAATTTTTCCAAGACACCTGCAACACTATTAACATTAACTTCGACATTTCTAGAGCGGACTCGCTTATAGTCTAGCAACAGAAAAATACCAGGAATGAGAAGCACGATTTAACGACAATCGCGTGATTGTTTCGCGTACATTTCGCTTAAACCTGAACCTTCATAAGGCACCTTATGTCCACGAGAAGAAATGTAGAGCGGATGCACGAGGCTCGTCAGACAATCGCCTTCGTCGCGCTCCTTTTTCGCGGCTGAGGCCAGACTGAAGGAAAATGAAGAAAGCGCCGGCCGTGAAAGTACCTCGACAGCCTTAATAATCCTTTCAGGGCTGGGAGTGAAAATCCGGCGGAGAGCCGGAATTAGACCAGAGCCGGTATTAATGAATTAAATTTGGCGGACAGCGGCCGAGTGGCTCGAAAAGAAAAGTCAACAAGGAAAGTCAAACGACGTCTGCCCCGGATTTTTCCACGCTTTTCCTCGCGTACATTCACCCCTCGCGCTCCTTTCGCGGATCCAGCGAATTATAAATCCACCTTAAAACCCCTATTCGCTAATTATTCGCGATTACATTAGTGCCAGCAATGCGCGATATTTTGCTGTACGAACTATTTCGTCTCTTATATAGATTCTTTGAATTTATCAGTAATTTTAATGAAAATCTACGTGAGAATTAATTATCCAAAACTTATCATTCTAAAACTCTCCATCGCACTTTTATTGCACTTTCGAATGCTCGAGATTTCACGACCGTTAATTCTCCAGTAGTCAGTATCATTCTCAAGAGTAAAGTAGTTCCTATCCTATCGTCACTGCCGTGACTAACTACGCTCCTTTTCCATAAAGAACTCACATACATCCTCAATAAACAAACCATCCAAACAAATACCAAGCAACCAAACTACCTAAATTAAAAAGTCCCAAAATTCACTCAACATTTCACGCTTCATCCCTACTCTTTCTCGCACGAACTTCCAGATATCTTTTATCACACACGTATCCAACACCATTATACACACCCGAATCACAATCACAACGGTTCCAAAGTACAAAAATCATCGAGCACCATCAGCAAGTCAGCGCCAGAGTAAAGTTCCGCGCGAAAACCAGGGATCCTCCCGCGGACGCGTGCCTCAGAGGGGAACGCCGAGTTAGCCGGTGCGAAATTCGTTAATTGAAACGTCCGGAGACGTGCAGGCGGTAGCCCCTCGCGAAATAGGGCGTGGCGGGTGCAATTACTCTATGGTGGGCGGGAAAAGCAGTATAAGTCATATTACCTGGACGTGACGCCGGTGCGAAAAGGCCCCGAGTACGAGGCGCGCATCGTCTTTCCGCTTGTATCGCTGAAAAGGGGGATGGAAACTAGCCAGGTAGCTCCGCGGGACGACCTTAGGCCACGTTTACACGGCTTTGCTCGCGCGTAACCAGTGTTTAATCGCTGAACCGACCGGAGCGCTCGAAATAAACCGGTCGGTGATTCGTTGGAAAAATCGGTGTATTCTTTAAAATAGCTTTTGTGAGGCTTTACGTGATTTTAGGGTGGGAGTGAATCGTTCTATGGATTTATTGATGTACCTTTTTAAATCTTGATCCTTTGATAGATGAACCTATGGAAGCGTGGAAATTTCTGGTGAGTAGTTTTCTTGGAATAATTGTTGTATTTTGCAAGGGAGCATTTTTGGGATAGTGCCCAAAATTTATACAATTATCCATTGTTATACATAAAAAATCCGATAATTTTGACACCTCTTCTTCGATAAATAAACCAACCTTTTTTCTTATTAAGAAGAACGATGTGGGAAAAAAGATCGACCGTATTTTCACCACCATAAGACCAGATTCGCAGAATCAGATTCGCGTGCGAATATTCCTCTATCAATCCAAGAATCATTAGCTCGATTAAAACGTTCGATTAACGCACATAACTCGCAGAGTATCGTCCATTACATACCTAACAGAACACGCTCTTTCGCATCGACGAAGGCCCTTATTAGAAAACCAAACCAGCGAGCAAATAAGTTGCACAGATCGCGGGGGCAATAAGTTGCATAATCACGATACACCTTCCTCTGCGGATATAATCGTTTCAATTTGTAAAAAGGGATCCGGCCTTCCTGGACTGTAATCTTCTTAATCTGTAAAAACTCCAGCCTCCTCGCAGCATAATCGTCTTAGTTCTCAACGTAGACGTTTGCAATCACCGAGTATTACCCCCCGAAGTTCTCGCGCCAGTTTGCATCCTTCCAGGCTGCTCGAAGGTGGCAACGCCTAATTATCCAGCGGATAGTTCATCCTCCAATTATGCCCGAGCCGCCGCCACCGCGGCATTGTTACCGATTCTTCGTTACGTTGTTATTAACCGCCATCCGACTGACGGCCGACACGTTTCTTCTTCGATTCGCGGAGGGATTTTCTAGAGGAGGAAATATGGCCTGCGCTTTGTATTATGGATACCGGGAAGATACGTCCGTGAAATTGAAGGAATAAAGGAAAGAGACCGGAGGGTTTCGAGGCGAGGATCTTGGTGGATGCTGGGGAGTGAGTTTTGATTTTGAGGTTGAAGCGTAAACTGGGTGACACTTTGGATACTCTTGTTTGAGAGAGAATTTTGGGTGCTTTTGGAATTGGTCCAAGAGTCATTATTATTAATCTAGGGGAAGTTTTAGATATTCTTCTTTAATCAAAACGCTTTAATGTTTCTTTGGTTGGTACAAGATTTAAGGTAGACGAGACTTCAGACACTCTTCTTCAAATACAAGGTATTGACGTTTCTTCGATCGATGCAAGAGTGAGTAAGAGCAGTTTAGGGGAAACTCTGAATACTCTTCTTCGAACACAACATATTCATATATCTACGATTAATACAAGACTCAAGACGAGCAACCTCAGCAAAACCCTAAACACTCTTCTCCAAACACACCATATTAACATTTCTTCCATCAACACAAGACTCAACAATAGTAACCCAAGCAAAACCCTAAACACACCCAACTTGAACCTCTTTCCCCGATCCCCCAGTACCTTCCCCACTTCCCCGAAGAGAACCAACTTCCTACTCCAAGATCAGCCGACAGCGCCGCCGTATCCTCTCCGCTGGCGCGATGAGCATCGAGAAAGTCGATTCCATCTCGATCCCGCGATCCAGCCGGGGATTAGCTAAGAGGGCCAAGCGCCTCGAGTGCTTAAAGCGACGCGTGTTGCCGCTGGCCCCGAAAGCAGAGGCCCCTGGACGTTGGTACACGACATAAGCGTATCAATAAAATGTTTAATTGGCGTTTACATTTCTTCATTCGGCCCAACAAGATCGCGATACCGATCTTCCGCCCGGTTTCTCGTCCAGCCCCGTGTAAGCTCGTCCTTCCAGCGCGGCCTTGTCAGCGCGCGAGGAGGAAACGAGGGGGCGAGCTGGCTCGAGAAGAAATACCGAGCAGGTAACACGAGCTCACCCCGGGGCCTGCGAATTGCGCTGCTCGAAAGGCCGAAACGACGCTGGAAATATCATTCGCGGCACTTGGAAGGTTGCTGAGATGATTATTAAGATGATATCTTAATAAGTGTGCGTGCATCGAAGCGGAGGAACGGTATTCGCGATGGTGAGCGCGCGGGGAATAGGGGTTTAGGGTGGATTAAACGTTTTGATTTTCCTACCAAAAAATTCCTATAAAAAAAAATCCTCTATCCACCTCAAAAAAAAAAGAATATCCTCGTGAGAAAACTAGCGCAAGATCGAACCGTCCTCCAGTTTGGCTCGAGGCAAATGACATCGAACTCACGCACACCGCAAGGAACAAAGGTGTGCTGCTGAATCGCGAATTTGAGGGGGTTCAGCTGGCGGCTGAGAGCGGAGTTCGAGGAAGGAGGGCCGCGAGGAGAGACAAAAGGAGGATCGAGGAGGGCGAGAGGGCCGCCAGGAAATCGAGCCTGGAGGTAAAAGGGACGAGGCTGGTTTCGGTGTCCCTCGCAGGTGTTACCGGCACGTAGACTCTTTGCCAGGACGACGTGCGACTGACGGACGCATCCTTCGAGATGCCACGACGCCTTTGAGCCGCGAAAGCCGGGCCCTCGCTGGCGCATCGGCCAGGACGCTTATTCATTCCGATCCATTTATATTCCGGCCTGGATCCGCCGCGATATTTCGATTACGGCCCTGCGTCCGCCCCGTTGGCGCGGGCAGAAGGAAGTCCTGATGGCGAGGATGCGATGCGAGGGTGTGGATTGATCTTTGGGGAAGTTAATCGATGATCTAGGAGTCTGAGGGAATCGGTTTGAGGGCTGGATTGGTGGAGACGGGTTTTAGTGTGGATTTGGGAGGAAGATAATGGATGAGTTCCTCCATCCTAGGATGGAGTAGGATATAAAAAGGGGAGCATCGATGAGTCTAGGAGGACAATAATAAAACATCGAATTAAACTCTCTGCACACATCAGGGAACTTCTTCAGGAAAAGAAGAAACGAGGAACGCTCAAGCCACAAACCAACTATCCAGCAGAAAACTCACAACATCCCAAATTCTATACGCAAGAAATCCTAAATACCAAAACCCAAAAACAAGAAACTCGGAAGACCCAATCCACAAACCGCTTATCCAGCAAAACTCACACCATCCCAAATGAAAATCCTAAACTCAACAACACAAAACCCCAAAACCCAAAACCAAGAACCCTGAAACAAACTACAAAAAGCCAACATTCGCGAGAGAAAAAATCCACACCGCCAGCAAACCCCCAGAACCCAAAAAAAAACCAAGAACACCAGAGCAAGAGCCACTGTCCGAGCAAAAATTCCCAAGAAACTCCAGAGTGGGGGATGAAGAAGGTGCCTGGCACCAGAAGGAAGGGGCGGATATTTTGGCGCCCCAAAGGAGCGTTTACGTCTCGTTAATGAGTAAACCGGCCGCTGCGCGGAGCACGTGGAGCCGCGCCAGCGCGCACATCCACCAACACACCTCCACATCCGTGCACGCACGAATCCTGGCAGGGCACAACACAGCCGCCGAAATTTCGTTCATTTATCCTCGGCCCCCGGGGCAGTTTGTTGACCGTTTATCCGCAACACCTTGTACGTCACACTGCTGGAAGGGGGCTCCCGCTGGAGGATGAGGAGGAGGGGCTGGAGAGAGGAGAGGAGGGAGGAGGAGGAGGACGCAGGTGCGTATCGCAGCGCCTTCGTGGATACGACGCTGGTATGCTATCGTTGATGGATTTTTTTTCAGAAAAATTCCGTACGAACCGGAGGAATGCCGGGGCCCTTCGTCCACTTCGCAGCCACCTATCTGATGCGGCTCATTAAATGCGCGCCGTACTCGGAGCGACAATTATACAAACGAGGAGGGAGAGAGGGAGAGAGAGGGGGGAGGGAGAGAGCGCGAGCAGGCTGGACCGAAATATATTGTCCGCCTTTGGCCGGGAACAATTTCGAGCGAGGTTCAACGATCTCTCTGGGTGGAGCTGAGGTTCCGAATGCCGAGGATCTGCGGTTTTCGCCACGATTTCTTGGTGTAGGACGAGATGAAGAATTGGAGATAGGGCTAGGGTTTTGGGAGGGGGAGAGGGGAGAGGAGGATGTCGGAGATGTTGAGGGAATTAAGATTAACGAGGTGGATGAAGGTAAATGGGTTGCGCGAGTGTTTAAAGGGAGCTTGGGGGTGTTTTATGTGGTGTTTAGATGACTTTGCGAAGGGGGATGTGGAAGGTGGTGTGGATTTTTTATCTTGTTTCATCTAAGAGCAGTGCTCGTTTTTTAAAAAATTATGAAAATTTTGTTGTGGATTAGGGTCGTATATTTTGAGAAGGACACGACTGAGCTATCGAGATAAACGAGGAAATCTATTAACGATCTGTTATTCGATCTTTCTCAAAAATCCCAGGAATAATATTTCTGCATATCCATTCAAAAGATAAAGAAACATATCACCAACCATCACTCCTCAATATATATCAACAACCCCAATAACACCACACCTCAACATTCATCAAGAACCCCAGCAACGATCCATCCTCAAACCCACTCTAAAAATCCCACGACTATCCCACCACTCCCAAGCGCGACAACTCAAACCAACAATTTCCACGAGCGTCGCCTACCATCCATTATCCTTCAGCGGGTAAAAGAAAAAAAGCGCAAAGGCCATTGGCAATCAGCGCTGCGCGTAATCAGCAGCGAGGAATGCCCGCTGAGACTTACTCCTACCCAAGGATCGCGCGTCACGCTTATGATTCCGATTCCTTTAGGTAGCGCAGGCCGCGATTGTTTCCGCGATCTGATTTTTCCTTTCCCCCCGACACCAAAGCGACCAGCGTTTTACTTATGCGTGGGATAAAGCAGCCACTTGGCGGACAGTAAATCTCATCGGCTCCCATTGTTCGCCGCTGTCGGTAGCGAGCCGGCGTGTGTTTCGATTAATATCCACTCCCAATTAAGGCCGACACGCGTACACGGCTGCTCGATCGAGGAACTCATTGTGGCGATCGCGAGTGAGAAAAACGTCGGGGGCAGCACGATGAAGACGTAGCGCCGCCTTGCTGGAGTCGATCCTCGCGCACGTTCCTCGAACTAATTTCCTGGGGCCCGCGAAACGCATGGATGGCTCTGAGGAGCGGCCTGATGGCTGATGGGATTCTACCAGGGATAGATTGGATCGCGAGGTGAGATTTCAGGGGGGGTGTTGATTGGAGCGATTAGCCGAAGGGGGATGGTTTCGCGCCTATGTCGGGAGTTGTTTGAGGGGCTTTAAGGCCTAACAGTTCTTTTGGAGACTTATTCGGGTGTGGTAGATGTATATTTAAGACTAGAACTACGAGGAACTTTCTGGGCATATTTAGGATACCGTATACATCTTTTAAAATAAGGGAAGATACATGGAAATTTGAGTAAATCAAAATGATGATCTAAATACTGCATGAGGATCATGGAAAATTAGAATGAGCGATTTGGTTGGTTCTGTGTTAATGATGAGTGCTGATTCTTGTGGTCTTGGCGAGTGTATCTATATGCTGTTTTAATTCTCCATTTGGTCTTATAGATTTCCTTCCGCGAGATGATGATAATAATATTTGTCCACTCGATGCGTGCCTCGGCTATTAAACGATTCCAAATTCTAACATATAAATGATATCCCAACTTCCTAATATCAACTCCAAATCGAATCGTCGTTCGTTGACCTATTCATCCACAAATCCTGCATAAATTTTAGGATTTATCACACCACATCACATTATATTACTCGCATCGCACATTCATATCCACAATCCTCAATTCCCCCTCGATCACACTCCGCGCAATCGATATTTACTCTCGCATTCCTCGACTCGCGACGAATCGGAGCCGTCCTTCCATTCGAAAGCGTTAATCTCACGTCGATCAGCGCCGATGCTTCGAGCTTCGACCGATAAGGCGGCGCATAAATTCGCGCGGGTTAACGGATTTTTATCTCGTCACCTCGGCCCTCCCCCTCCCTCTCCCCCCCCCGGGACTTTAATAAGGGAAGAAACCGAAAAACGAGAGTCTCGCCCGTGGGAGGGATGGAGCGTTAATGATTTACCGCGGCATCGGCTTTATAACCGCGTAGGAGAGGAGAGGAGAGCGAGGCCAGACACGCCCCCGAGTTCTCATCTTTTACGCGTCTCATTCCGTGATGTCGGTGCCCAAGGAGGCCGCTTTTGAGCTTTAAGCCAAACGCCTCGGACGGAAAAGGGAGAAGCGGCTTTCGTGGCCCAACGAACATCGAGCATCCTGCTCTCCTCCTCGGTCCTCGAATTAACCGAGGATTCTGCGAGGAGGTTTGGATGGAAGATGCTAAGAGGCGGGAATGAAAGTTGGTGATAGAAATTGTTGGGGGAAATAAGAGTTGGGTGGATGGTTGGTATTGTACTGGGAGAGCTTAGATGAAATGTAGTTGTATGGTTTGGATTGTTTATTTAGTGCGTGTACTGTATGGAGGAGAGGTTTGTGTTGGATACTATTATTTTCTTGAATTAGTATTAGATTTTTAATATCTTTTCAGGAAATGTTTGTATAGTATACACCAGATATTAGTGTACGTGCATTAAATCTAAGTAAGCGAAAAAGAGCAACGTGTTACGAGTACAATTTTTTCGATATAAATTAAATACTGGACATTAATCGAAGACTTTCTAAGAATACTAGTCACGAATGCAGTTTAGCAGTTATACACTCTGCATTATTTCATTCCGTACCGTGTCCATAAAACGACGTTTACATAAATTTCATCTACTTACACATATCTATTCTCTCATCTCGAATAACACACTTTTAATACAATAAAGTGCACACAATCCACACCACGATATAGAACCCCCGCATAAAAATCCTAAATAACGAAACAAACGAAGAAATCCTCGACATTAATCAAAGGCTTCGCGAGAGCACGAGTCGCGGGCGCAGCCCTTCGGCGCTCTCGCCATTCGTCGATCGCGATATCGTAATCTCCCAGCGCGATTCCAGCGCCCGCGGTCAAATCGACTTCGCGCGTTAGAGCTTATGCAACCACGCTCGATAGAAGCCCAGGTATCCAAACAATTTCACGCGAATTATACCGATTAATATCCGCCGATTTGTCCGACTCGCGTTACCCAAATACCGCCGGGTTAACGGGAATAGCGCATTCGCGGCCGATGGCATTCGCATCGCGCGCGTTTATGGCCATTGTGGAGTGATTAACACGCGCCAGCCTTGAAAAATAATTATCAGGCGCGCGGGGGTTAAGGCGCAGCTGCTCGCTCGGTAGGAAGGATCTCGAGTTACGTGGAAAGCCTGACGCTAATGAATAGCGGAGAACCGATCCAGAAATAATGATCCTCGAAATAGCGGCCACGCGTCTTTTCGCTGCTCCTAACGGAAATCGCTTACCTTTGGTTCCAGCCAGCCACTCCTATTCCGCGCAAACGAACACAGACCGCCTACAAAAATTCGGAAAACCTTCGAACTCCCAAGTAAAATCCTCGCAAACCCAATCCATCGAGCAACAATCCACCAAACCAATTAGAAACCAAACACGCGATCTCCCGAAGCAAACCTCCAGCCCCGGCCAAAAATCCCAAGGAAGGATCGACGATCCAATCCCTTCCTCTGCCCTGCCAGGGGAAGATCCAGCGCGCAAAAAGGCGCATCGAGGGGTGGCGGGGGATCCTTTTTCCCAGCGATCGATTCTCCCCTCGTGTCGAAGAGCGGGCGTGGTTGTCTTGGTAAGAAAGATATCCCGGTGACCGGAGCCACTGAAACGAGCTGCGGCCGATGCCACGGGCTCTTTCACGGCTAAGATAATGGATGAGTGTTCTTAATGATTTTTTCGCCCGCGAAGGCATTGGTCATTGAGTAATGATGCGCGTACGAGATAAGCCCGGCGTGCACGACCCGTGGAAGGTGGAAAGGGCCGGCGAGCCTCGAGGAGGAGGGACGGGGCGGAGGAAACGCGTTAGCCGCGACGCTCCGGGCGTCATCGGCCGCCAAGGCTTCGCAGAGGAAACGGTCCTCCGGAGGAGAAACAGCGCCGTGTGTCTCGCGGCGGCTCGAACAAATGGTGGATCGTTTATTCGTACGGAACGCTGGCGAGGGACGATTCGATCGTAAGAGAGAGCCCAGGTGGGATCGAGGAGGAAGGAGTTTGGATATTCGTGGAATACGTGGTTCCGACTATTGCGATTAAATTCTTTGTCTGGAACGGGTGGGAACTGTACTCCTTGGCAAGTGTATTTTAATGGAGGAGGGGATTTTTTATTGGTACTTTGTAAACGTTGGTGAGGGAGGATTGGATTGGAGTAGAGCCCAGGTGGGATCGAGGAGGAAGGAGTTTGGATATTCGTGGAATATTTAGTTCTGACTATAGGGATTAAATTCTTTGTCTAGAGTACGTACACACTACACTCCTTGAGAAATGTATTTTAATGTAGAAGGGAATCTTTCTTATCAGTACTTTATATATAAGGAATTGATCTTGGCGTGTGCGATAAAATAGAAATATAGCGAATAAACTCTTCATCTAAAGCAAAAACGTACTCCTCGAAAAATGTATTTTAAACGCAGCAAGGAAGTTCTCAGCTCGATCCTCGAATCCCCAGCGTCCAAAGCTCCTTAACGATTACATCCGTCATTTCCCGAGCAACCGCGAAGGGCCCCTCGTTCCTGGACATTGTCAGAGATTAGTCAATTAGGCCCCACAATGGTTTATGCTAATAACCCCCGATCGCCATTATCGTTTACGCCTCGGCACGATATTATTAATCGTGTCGCCAGGCCGCGCTCGTGAGAACGAGATAACTCCTCGTCGTAAAGACGTCGATGATAATTGCTACTTAAGTACCCGGGGCCTCGAGGGCGATGATTACCAGCGCGGAAGTCCCAAAGGGGATATCGATAAATTAATCGCGCATGCGAGTGTATCAATTAAGCGTAGGATGAATCGTTAATTCGCGGAGGCCGGCTTTCGAGACACTGCCGCTTCCTCGAAGCTCCGTCTCCTCTTATTCCCCCTCGCATCCTTCGCGAGGGCCCCTGGCGACGAAGACGTCCTCGCGAAGGCATTTCGACGCTGATTGGCGGCTGAAACGACACTGTTGCGCTGAAAAAGGAAGTTCGCAACGAGGACGGGGAAGCGCTTTCAATGGGCTGCGTGCCGCTTCGTCGTCGGGAGGATCGCTTGTAACAGGACTGAGTTTTGGGCGACACGCTGTAGGAGTGGGGAAAAAAGGCGAGGAAGGGATTATGCGCCTGACGCTGATCGAAGGTTGAGAGGTGTACCTTGAGGAGAGAGCGAGGGGAAGTGATTAGAGTACTGTTGTTATAAAGAGGATATGAATTGATTGAATTAGAATATGTATTTTTCGAGGGTGTGGAGATGAAGATGTGAAGCTGTAATAAGAATTCTACTTGGTTCTGGAGAGTATTTTGGAGGCTGTTTATATTAGAATATCTGGAATCTGTGTTTATATACTTATTTAATCGTTTACCTGGTACAAGGATTGATGCTTGCTTTTATTTTACGAGCGATGAAATTGGCGCAGTGAAATTTTAAGTCTCCTTAAAAGCGCGTGGAAGGAAATTTGACTTGAGAGTTTGTGTAGCTCAGTGGTAGAACAGTCGTCCTGCAAACGAATGATCCAGGGTTCGAATCTCGGTTCAGTCAACTTTTTCCAAGTGTCTCTTCTTCCACTCCATTTTTCTTAACACCGTTTAATTCACCACCTCGATCTGTACAGTTTTCGAATATCAATTCGATTTAATGTTATGATATAGTAATCATTATTAATAATTGAACCACGCAGCAGTGGTCAGAAATATTATCGTTCCACGCGAAAATAGTCGATGTCGACCGAATATCCAGCTCCGTAAGACCATATGGACAATTAAATAAGTGTACGAATACTGTCTTCTGTAAATCCATGAATTAATACCCATTTTAAATAGCGAACCATGAGGTTAGGAGTACATATACCTAAAATATTCAATAATCATCACGCTATAAAGATTTCGCGGCAGTCGAAGCCTCGAATAACTTCGTCCCATAACCATATCCGCTCCTCCAAGTCCCACGATCATAATTAACGAGATAGCCGTGCGATGCGTTCGAGGGGAAATTCGCAAAAATCCGATGAATGCGCATAACCATTAGGCTTCGAAAGCCAGGATCTCGAGGTTCTCTCCTTCGAGAAGATTACCAGCCGCGCTCTCGAGGTTTACCATTATTTGGGGACGAGTACTCTCTCGCCTCTTTCTTCGCGGGGACACACGTCGTCCCTCGACTTTTGCGTCTGCACAGGATAAGCCTTCGCGCACGCTGACTAGGGAGGCGTCATACTCGAGGAAAAAAGGAACTCGACCGCCTCGTGGCCGTTGATTGGACATTGAAGTCCTTTGCCGCTGGCCCCTGGAGAAACTTCAGGGCCGCGAGAAGTTCGAGTCCCCGGCACAAAAGGCCCCAGGATGGAAATGGAATCTCTACGTGGCGTTTCACGTTAATCCAGGGATACGTCAGGGCCTGAATCGTAATCTCCTCGCGGAACGACACGCGCATTGTGCGCGCGTCCGGCTGAGAAATAAGTGCGATGAGAAATATACCTCCTCGAGGAGGCCCTGGTCCAACCCTTTGACGAAGTAATTTAAGGCCTTTCGCGAGTTTCGAAGGAAATCTCGATGGAGCCAGCGACGTGTATCTCGCGCCGTAAATCACCTTTCGTTGGAAACTCGAAAGGCCCAAACGTACATTCGACGATCGGGCGGGGGAGAAAATCTGATGGAGAATCGAGTGAAAGAATGGCGTAGGCCGTGATTAGCCATTGAGTCGGATTTCCAAAGGCGCGATCGACTTTCCAGGGAAGACTTGCGCTTGCAGAAGCTGGGATCGCGCTTGGCTAGTCGCGCAGCGCGAAGAGGTAACGGGGATTAAACGTTATTTCGCGCGTGGCAGTCAGCGAACGGTGGTTTATGCGATGGGAAGATTTATGTTCCATTCACGGGACCGATTATAGAATTCTTCGCTTGTGGAAGAAAGCCAAGTAACCGGCTTCTCCGGCGTTGCTTCCACGGTAGACTGTTGATTTTCCTCCCCGTTCTTCGGGGTATGCTCGTGGATTCGCGAGGTGCGTGCTTGAAGACACTTTACTAACCGATGCCATTTATATCGTTAACGTCTTTTAAGATCGAGCTTGCGCGTTATCCTTAGATCATCGGCGAAATTCTAAGCTTCAATTCTAAGCTTTAGCTTTCTTCGGAAGAAGGATGCATCTCGAATCTGTTGTAGATTAAGAACACATAAAACTAGACGACATTAGGAGACGCGCCTCGCTTTTAAAAAATTAACCACGAACAGCTGATCATCACAGCTGATCTAACACTCCACGATCAGTAGCAAAGGAGGACAACTTCAGTCTTCTTATTTAAAAAACGATCCACGAGGTTAAGAGAACCCAAAAGCGGATATTCGAGGCTCGTTTCGCCCAAGGCGATAAATTTCGCGGGTCCGGCTATACGGCCTTAACAGTATACCTACCAGCCACTTTCTGGACATATTTATGTACAGCACATATATCTTTAAAGAAAAACACAACCAGTAAGAGATGTCGATAGGATCATGCAAAATCTCAAAGTATGCGCTCTCACAAAGTACAGTGATTTCTCTGAGAAACTCCATTCGCTCAGACCACTTCAGTAGTTTCAGTCTTAATCAGAATATCCTCCAGGTGAAGAAATCCTCTCCTCCAGCCTGCTGCTCGATAGTTAGAGACCTCTTACTCCAGACTTTGCTAAGGCATGTCGATAGAATCCTTCACACTCCGTGGAAAAACCATGAGAAGCCTCCAAAAATGTCCTCTTACGAAACACAGCGATTTCTCCGTGAAACCACTGATCGCTTCAGTAGGTTTAGTCTTAATCACAATGGTCTCCGGACGAAGAAGTCCTCTCCTCCAGCCCGCTGCTCGATAGCTAGCAGAGGACACCGCCTCTTTGTGCAAGCCGTGCAACTGCCTTGGGAGGCACGAGGACGAGTCGACGTGCGGCCACAATAGACACGTCGTTGAGCCTCCTTCCGCGTGCGGGACAATGAAAGGGCACAAAGGACCAGATTAACAATATTCCGTAAAAGCCGCGCGCGAGGGCGGCTAAGGGTGGAGGAGGAAGGAGAAAAGTGACTTTTCGCCAGCTATTCCCGCTGATCCTGCCAGGAGGATAATGAGGCCCGTTGTCCTTGGCGAATTAAGTCGTTTGGCGGCCTTGGAAGTGCGACGTTTAGGACCAAGGCTTCGTACTGTCGACTGGAAAACTGCTGGCAGTGAATTTTCTCAGGTCTGATCGCGATTTTCGACGTGATAGGGATTTTCTTCAGGTTCGATGTCCCGCGGTGGAGAAGTGGATTTGTTGGTTCAAGTGGAAGTGGATTACTTAGTTCTCCCTCTAGTCTTATGTAGCTGGAAATTAAATCGACTACTTCGACTACTTTCTATATCCTCATTAGTTAACACGTGTATAATACTAACTTTACAGCATCGATAAGATGTTCGACCTAGCGCCAAAGCCTCAGCAACATCCCAATCAAGTATCATACTGAATATAGGTACTCTTCACTCAAGGCGACCATCGAGGAACAAATCAAATCCACTCAGATTAAAAACAAAAATCCCCCTTATTCTTCCACACCTGTATACAGTATCTTCACCTTCAATATAGTATTTTCACATCCACCACATCCTTCGCACACACTATATTCATACGCACCACATTTTCCATACATTATCCTCTCAATACACCTCCAGTGCGGCCAACTACTTAACCCTCTACCCTGGATTCCATCCACCCTGCCTCGGATTATAATTCCCCGCGATAACGAATGGCCGCGCCGTTTGTCGGGCCGGACAATACCGCGAGATGGTCCGATAAAAATCGAAGTCACATGCAAATCCCATTTCTCTCCTGGCTCCTTTCTCCCGGCCACCGGCGCGAGAACGAAGCCATTGTTCGCCGAGGTGTTATTACCTCGCGGCCGGGAGGGCCCCGAATTAACAATAAATAATAATGATAATAAAATGTCCGTGAGCGAGCCGGCATCATTATTAACCTAAGTATTGATTGTGAGACGGGCCTAAGATCGCCCGGCGATAAGGGGGCCCGCTTATTTCTTCCTGGAAGGGCCCTGGGCCCCTCCTGGGCCCAGGAACGGATCGGTGGCTGGGGACGTACCGAAATCTCGATTCCTCCACGTCAGGCGGCGCGGTTGGGGTTAACGCGCCGACCTGCTGCCACCTTTCTTCGGCTTTATTAATACTCGGTTGGTGGCCGCCTTGACAATAATCGGGCCTGATTATTGCCCGAGACTCGGGGAAGAATGGGGTATTAAAGTGATGTATGTAGGAGGGGTGTCTTTTGGCGGTGGAGGTGGCGCGATAAGGAAGAAAGGATCGAGTGACGGGGGGATAATCGGTTCTGGTGATGTCCTCGGAGGGAGGTTGGGTGAAGAAGTGCGTGAACGCTCGGTGGTTGGAACGGTGTTTCTTGTTTTGAACAATAGTGGAACTTCTTCTGACAAATAGTGGATCCTTCTGGGTAATATCGAGGGGATATTGGTGCTTTGGAATGAAGGTTTCTTTCAGAGTATCGATTTTTTTGGAGAAGAAGCGGTGTATTTTTTGAAGAAGAAGCGGTAAATGCTTTAGTAGATTTTGTGGAGTTGGAATCATCCTCAAATTACTCAGGATCGAAAAGTAATAATACCTAAAACATAAATTAAGCAAACACTGGGGTGAACCATAACTCGATAACTCCTTTCTTCATTCCCAAACCTCGGATTCCCTGAACCAATCTATTTAATTCTCACGTAATCTCCCAAGGCTCCTCAGCTCAGTCTAAATTTCCACCGAAGTACCAATATTCCAGCCGTACTTCCTGTGTTTGTCGAGGCTCTCTTTCGGCCCTCTCGCCTCGGAAGAAGGGAGGAGAAGGGCCCAGGGCCCCGAAAGAAACCAATCGGAGTCGAGGGCAGGAGGATAGAAAGGGGGGAGCGCCGTGGAAGAGGTGATAAATGGGAATGAGGATTGCTTGGCAAAGTGCGAATGGGGATATGGACGCCGAGGATGGATGGACGCGCAGGCGAGTATGGACGGATGGGCATTGCAACGAGAGCCGCGCCACGTCCGGAAGAAATCCAAGCGCATTCAAGAAGCCTGCTTTCTTACGACTAATCCAACAGCCTGTTCCAGGCCTCTTTGAAGTTTTCTCATCGCGACCATCTTTCGAGGTACGCGCCTCTTTGCCACCCTGGAATTATCATGGGAATAAAGCTGAAGGCGGATAATATAGATGTTAGAGTCAAACCAGAGGGAGCGAGAATTTGAAGATCAGTGCTTATGTGTCAAGAAAACCATGGAGGCTATTTATCCAATATGATGTTCTATACATAACCTTAGTATATCTTCTAAATCAATAAAAATCTACAATTGTTAATCTTAAAGGTACACTAGTTGTGTCCTTTACTTATCCAGCCACGCATCAGTCTCCATAATCATTGCTTCCACGCGACAACACTCCAATAAAACCAGATGTGGAATCAAAATGATACGCGTGCTAATAAACCACTCGACAAGATCACAACTAACGAATCAGATATTTCCATGCGAGAAGAGGCTAAGAATCCACGAACGACAGACATTTCAACCATGAACCTCTGTTATCCATCAAAATACGCGTCTTTGGGACTCGCGAGAATTTCCAGACACCCTGTACAAAGATCAAGATTACCTTTAATAGGATCCCTCAGTCCGACAGCGCGAAACATCGAAGCTCGGCGCACTCGCGCCTTTCAAAGCTGATCGATGCGCTTTGTTTTAACCAGAACTTAAGCAGACCGCCTCTCGAAGTAACGGGAAGAGGTGAGATCAGAATCGGGAAGGAATCCAGGTGCATTAAGAAACGGTACTGCCTTCCAATCGATCCCACAATCCGGGGATATCTCGAATCATCATATCGAGCCTTGCCAATGACTCGCATCGCGGATGGACAATTAGCTTCTTCATTCCTGCCCTTCGATCGCTGCCTCCTCCTCCTCCTCCTCCTCCTCTTCAGGATAACGAGGCGAGAAGGAGCTGAGAAGAAAACGGTTCCGCGAAACTGGAAGAAACCGTAAGGCGCGGCCTCGAGGAGTCGAGGAAGGGAAGAAGGAGGGGAAGGAAGAGGGCGCCACGGTAGTGGCGTCGAGATTACTTCGTTACCTTAACGAAGCGGCCCCTCAACCTTGACATCATTAGCCGATTGTTCGTCTAAATCCAGCTGGTACTCGGCCGGGAATTTATCTTCCTCGCGCAAGACGTATCGCCGGTTTCTCCCGCGTCTATCATCCAGTACCAGGATGGAGGGGAGAGGCAGCGAACTCCTAACGAAGCCAAACAGCGCGAGAGAGGGGGGGAGAGAGAGAAGAGGAGGAAGAAAGAGGAAAGAAGTACGAAGAGTTATAAACAGAGAGCAGGAGAGAATAGTGGAGAGAGAAAGGGAGAGCATGGAGGGAATAAGCGAATGAATGAGTAAGCGAGTCCGAGGAAGAGAAATCGAGAGAGGATGAATCGGTGGGCGCGAGAGGGAGAGAGGGATTGAGATGAAGCGAGCGATCGAGCGAAGGGAGGTGTGGAAGCAGGATGAAGGAAGGAGAGGAAAGAAGAAAGATGGATCGAGAGCTGGACAAGGGAGCCGAGAGGAATCCTTCGTTCATCAATCCGAGATTCCCTGGATACGCGAGCGCTGATTGGTGGGACGAATAATCGAGAGCTGGCCGAGTAATAAGAGACGTATTTATACGTCTCGCGGCCAAGAAGCGGCGGAGGCTGTTACGAGCGCGAGGGACCATGCGGGGTACTAATGAATCCGATTGTTCCCCGTGAATCGAATTGTTAATGAATTATGTCGTTACGCGCGTCCAGCCTGGTCGAGATGCGCGCATACAGGTCGGTCTGAGGAGGAGCGAAAGAGGCCTGGCTTCGATGCGAGGCCCTGGAAGGGGCGCTGGGTGTTGAATCCCCTGATTGTGATTGAGCCTGGCCGGATTTACAGGCGCGTGGGATCGATGCTTTTTGGCGGTGGCGATTAATCTAGATCTGACGTGGGTATTGTGCTCGCGCTGCCTGGGGATCCGGACTCGAAAACGGTCGAATGATCTTGGGAATTGGTGTCGAGGATCCGAGGGAAGAGATCGGGATTGATGTAGGATAGATCAGTGCTGAAACTGGGGATCGCTCGTTGGATATATTTAGGTACACCTCGTGTGTCTTTAAAAGAGAAGAAGCCTAGATGAAGCGATGTGATCGTTTGGAAGACAGGAAAATTATTGGAGAATAGTAAAGTACAATATAATAAACTCATAAACAATGTAATAAATTCTTCGTTGTTTCGAAGGCTTTTTTATTCAAAGATTAATTCGGTAATTGGAGTTTTTTTTTTATTTACTTGAGTAATGATAATTGGTAATGCCTTTTATTTACTTCAAAAGGAGTTTCGAAGTAGGAGAACTTTGTTCAGCTCGTGAATTTCTTCCTCTCCTCGGTTTCTTCCTACGAATTTAGTTACACCCTGTATACCTGCGAGCTTTTTCACCGCGTCCTAGGTATTTATCTCTGTCGGCCTGCTCTTTATATCCACGATCGCTAGACCCGCTTTGCCCACCTACTTCCCTATCGCGGGATCGTTTCGTGCAAAACAATGCGCCGGGGCCCCAAGGAGCGTGAATAATATCCGGGATACTTTTGCGCCGAATGACGCTTCCCTACGCGCTTCTACCTTTTCTCGACCGGCCGATGAATATTCGAAGCACCACTGCGAATGGTAATAAACCCCCGGCTTTCTGCATCCAACGTCGTAAAATCAAACCCGGGAAGATCCTCGACATTCGTCCAGTTGGACGCGTCTCTAAACGCATAACCACGGCTATATTATATCGCAATTTACGAGCAACCTCTCTAAATCCTCCCTCATCCATCATCCGTACTCGTTCCTCAACTCTTTGGAGCACAGTGGGATTAAATATGTCCCACCTTTATGACACAGGATAATGCATGGTGAGACAGTATTAAACCCACCTCAAGTACTGCAATATATCCAAATATTGCGAATATTAGGAGTATTTGAGTCCCACCTTGTAACTACGAATCCAGTTCCATTATCATTATTCTTTTGTTCATTTATATTACATAATGTACGCATATGTAATGCATTATATTATTTTTTATGCATTTATATCCTTTGTTAGTGACAATATGTCAATACAGTTTAATTTAAAATCACGATGAAATTGATATACAATCTGGATATATTTTATTTCTCGAAATCCTTTGACGCAAAGAATTCAGTCGCCATTTCTTCGGCTGTTCCAAGCAGAAGTTACATTATACTCAGCCACGACTTCACTCGTAATTTATCAGAGAGGACTTTCGAGCACCCTGAAAACAATGGAACAGCCAGTGTCGCCTGGTCAAGAAGCAGGAAGCACCGCTGGCGACTAATGAAGAACTCGCCTTGGCTACCGGCGCTGCACGGTGGCAGTTTGTAATTAAAGAAACGGTACATCGCTAGTAGCCAGAGATAGGAATCGAGGCGTTCGAAGCCAGGACCGAATCGAGGGCTCGGCGACTCACGCGACGCCAAAGCCAAACTCGACGATGCGTGCTGGATCAGGACAATGCCTATCGTTCAACGATCGGATCTAAGATCCTCTCCATTGACTCCTAACTCGCTTCGATGAGCGCGCCTCTATCGTGTATCCGTTAGTTATTTTTCCACGGCGTCGATGCGCCACCCAGAAGGATGCCTTGTCCGAAAGTAATTATTTCTGTCTATTTTGTGATGTAAGAACTTGCGTTGCAATCCTTTTGATATCGTGGATTTGGAGTGTTTGTTGGTGAATGTGTTTCTCGTGGATCTTCAGTTTGGTTAGATACGCATTTTCACTTCACACAAAGTGTAAGGCCAAATAACGAGAAAAGAATATAGTAGGTGCTTTAAACTTGTGGACAATATAAAAGAACGTGCTATTGGTTATACAATTTTGCTTCCGTCTGTTTTCTACCAAAATTCGAGGCTTTATCATAAAAAAAACTGGTAATACATTTATGATTCAATATATCATGCATCTCTGTTTAGGACAAAAGCAAAATTGCAAATCCATCCATGGCGAAAATCCGCAATCGTTTAGTCGCCAACCGAATAATTCCATTCTAGCGATTCCTTTTCCACGGGCCTGTCGACGCATAAATCCACAGATCCCTCGCACGGCTGATCGAGAAGTTTATCAGAGTAGATTTACAGTAACGCCCAGAGACCTCTCCAGGAAGCTACGATCGTCGACTGGCGTCTTGCCTCGACGATTTCCCCGTGATTCACGAGTTCCCATTTCGTCTCGGCTTAGTCCGCGTATAAATTAAGTTCTCCAGGGAATCAGGTGTAAGGACGACTGAATTACGTCCTCCGTTCGCTGGCATAGATTCGGCGCATCGAGGCCCTTGACTTTTCGGCGCATCCCCGAGAAGGTAATCCGGACTTAGGCTCTAATACCAGCTTAGCGCTGCCGCAAAGTCCTCGGCCCCAGCTGCGCCCAAATCGGTAGCCCGCGTTCAAGTTCATCCTCGAGCCATCCTCCTTATTTGTTCCCTCGATTTTCGGCACCGAGTACCGCGACGACTCAATTCTGGACTCGAGTTTGGGACGAATATATCGAAGTGGGTTGGTTCATAGGCTGGAATATGCGGAGGTTGTTGAATATGAAAATAGTGGACGATGAGAGATCGATTGGGGATGATTGATGGAAGGTTGATGAAGTTAGTTTGGTGAAGAGTAAGTGATGCTTGTGGTTGTGTATTAGAAGGTTGATCGATTAAGTCGACTGTTTTATGTGGGATAGTAACAATACATCGTCCTTATTTGTGCTCTTGATTTTTAATTCTCAGCTCACGTTTAATATTAAAACTACGCAACCAGACGAAATAACTGGTCTTTTGAATATGAGAATTTCTTTAAAAAATCATCCTTTAACCCTCTTTTTGACATAATAACCCTTCTAGTGTTAAATAAAATAATACGATTAAAATATTCTAGTCTCCATTAACAGAAAACGATCGTTTTCATCGAACATTACCCATTGCCAACCGAAATATCTAGTCGCAAAACGAATCATACCTCGAATGTTCCTAACACACTTCGATATTACGAACCAATAACCGAAAATCGAGGATCCAAGGAAACATCGCGCGCCAGAGTTCCAAACGATGCGTTCGGTTTACGATCCGAGATATTTCTCGCCTCGCTCGGAAGCCGATTAGCGGGAATAACTTAATTCACGGATTCGATTCACGGCGCATTTTAAGTTGCCGCCAGTGCAAGGGCCACGCTTGTTCGGCCGTGATTCGCGCCGCGTTTAGAGGCTAATTTATGGCCGCTGGTGCACAGCTACTCCCCCGATCGTATTTTATTTCCCCAGGCACCTTGCGATCCGCGAATTCGAATCGGCGTCGGTTTCTCGCGGTTGCGAAGTCCGCGCGAGAAATCGAAGGACTCAATTCCTCCTCGTTGAGAATCGCGGTCCCCTTGGGCTTCGTCTTCAGCTTTGATCCAAAAAATAAAGCTCGATTTTTAAGAATTTGGATGTTATTTAGTATTGTTCACGATATCCGTATTGGTACGTTGTAGTAAATGTAGTATTGAACTCTGTTTGACATTTATATCTGTTTGGAGATTTGATTAATTAATATTAATCCGGAGTAGGATTCAGAGAATAAGGGTAATTCAGAGTCGTGTGAAAATATCCTCCTAACCACCTACTAATTTCCTCCAATCTCTACCTCACCATAAACGAATCTCTATTTCACACCAGCAGCACACTCCTCCTCCACCTCCACCCGAACGAACATTTTACATCAACCAGTATACATATTTATACAACCTTTTGTACCATTTTTATACAATTGCACACACTTACACAGCCTGTATACACACTCCAGCACAGTTGACCGGTTAACCAGGCATCGAAGGCGCAATGCCACGCAAGATCTCTCATTGCGTCCAGAAGGCGGACTCCCCACAATGGATTCCCTCTATCTCTTACTTCCGAGCCTGGCTCGTAACATAAACAAGGCGGTTTCCCCGCAACAATGTTGACAGTAACGCGAAAATCATGCTAACAGCGCACGACGACAGCGTGCGCCAGCCGTTTCGTGATTTGGCTCGGTAAGGTGCATTTGTAATGCAGCGTAAAGAAAAGATAAAAGGGCGGCCGGTTCATCGGTGCTAGGATCGGCTAAGGGCCGGAGGCCAGAGAGCGGCTGGGCCCCCGGTGGCTCACGTTTTGCAATATTTATAAGCCGCATTTCAATGATATTATTCCGGCCGCTTCCATTTCGTACCGAGCCGTACGTCCACGCCAGCCTCCGCGCCCCTCCTCGCCATCCTGGAAGCGTTATTCGACGTCGGAGAAATTCAAATCCTGACTGACTGCCGCCTCTTCTGGTCCCAGGAAAGCTTCTGGGAGGAAGGCTGAGGAATCGAGTTCGAATTTTTGCTTGGGAGAGGATTATTAGTGCGCGTGGAACAGGGTGTTTGTGATTATCGTGTTGGGATGCTGGAGTAGTTTATTGGAAGTGTTTGGTGAGCGTTTGTGGATTCGTAGAAGTGGACTGTGGGGGTTGAGATAATGATGGAGAGGGATGATGTTGGGATGGAGAGAAAGGGATGACACTTGGTCCTATAATCGATATTCGTCATGCCTTGGTTACTTTATTTTTTTATTAATTTATTATTAAGTTATTTAATTTTATTTATGATTCTACCTGATTTTTGTAATCTTGATTAGATCTGTATTTTTTATCGTTTATTTTACTTTATTCCATTACTTCTTTATTATTCTGTTCATATTTCTTTTCACTTTACTTAGTTCTCGCTGATCGGTTACGATTTTTCCTCTACTCCTGAGAAACTTATATAAGATCACTCGCATAACCACTCGCGCTATAAAGACGTGCCACGCACGTCGGGATGCTATTGTTCCAAAGCCGCCAGCAACGCGTACACCACGTCGGCAAGCATTTGTCGCAGAAATAAAAACGACGTGTCCGTCACATCGACTAATACTTAAATATATTAAGTATGTTGTACGCATTTTTAGGCGTCAATGTACCGCATGTTATATTGTAGAGCGCAGCACGGCAACCAAAAATTAAATCGCAGCGCAAGTGGTAAAAATTTCTCTCAACCACGTCGACATTTTTCTCCAGTATAATAGTATAATAACAACTTCAGCCACTCATACCTCTCCCAAATAATCAAACCCTCTCCAAGCCACGAATCAAAACGAAATTACCATCGAAAAATCATGGCGAATTAAGCCGTAATAAAAAACGATATAAAAAAAAATCGGGCACAACGTTGCGAACACCGCTTACGTTAAGAACAAGATACGCATCGCGACGGCGTCAAGGGAGAGACCTGGTGCGGCCTGCGTCTCCTTATCGAGTTACGAGCAGGGCGAAATTCCAGGTTGGGCCTCGCCAGGCCCATTTGCGGGGCCAGCGGGGCAGAAAACGGCGAAACCTTGTTCGCAGCGCCGCTGGCGTGTTTCCACGGGACAAAGCTATCTCGTGTCTATGCCCATATACCGGCGCAGTCGACGGTGGCCACTCGTATTTGTATACAATAGGGGCATCATAATACGTAATCTGCCTAACGTATTCGCTGCCGGGCTACCTGAACATCTCCCACGTTCTGCCCCCCGGCCCTTGGCGCTTGTTCGCACGTAAAGCCGCGTATGAACCGTGTCCGCCGACCTTACGCACCCTGGCCACGTGTGAAACGCGCCTCGACCGCCGTAAATTCGATCTCGAACCTCGACGAGCCTCCCCGGAGCACCGGCTATCATTTGGAATAACGAGTCTCCTTTCTTAGATATGGACAGCGCTTGCTTGGGATGGGGTGAGTCCTGGAGGGGAAGGTCGCAGGGGTGCTGGGAAGGGGTGTGTGTTCCAGGGTGGGATGTGGCTTGCAGCTGGGGTCTATGGTTTGCTTGATATTTGGTCGATTGTATTCGCGAGACGAAGCGTGATTTGTTTAGTGGTTCTTGGTTTTGGCAAGGAACTTATTTGGGCTTGATAAATTATGAGGTTAGTGTATTATGAATTAGAGTAAGAATGATATTAGCAAGTTGAAGGTGGGAGTTAAGTTGTATTGAGGGAAAAGGCGTGGAATTAAATCAGATACTGTGGCAACTGCAGTGGTGTAGAATTAAAATATATAGTTACTGATTCTGTATGATCTGCTCCTATTAATCGAAGACCTCTAAATAGCTTCAAAATTTAATTTTCTTAGTAAAAAATAATCGTTTGGACTGAGAAGGACGATTAGGGATTTCTACAATTAGTTAGGCGCTACTTAGGCTCAGCGCTTCCCACAAATACTGTTTGCATTCGATTTCACCCGTGCGATTCGCGTGAAATCGCGAAAACCCCGAGGACAAATATTGGTTTTGCGTGTAATGAGATCGAAGATAGGAGCGTGGTGGCCAAAGTGAAATGGCGGTGAATGCGCGGGGTGCATTAATGCACAATTCCGAAATAATGCGGAGATAATATCGCGGGGGGCAGGGTTGGCTCGCGTGTATCTGTGAAATTTCAAAGTCAGGTACTGCGAATGCGCAAATCACGACTCGAACATCGCTCGTTCTGGTTAAATGATCGTCTGAAGCGCATCCGTCTTCGTGGTGCTCGTAAACGATGCTTTAAACTGGGATAAATTAAGATTTCAAGTTCATTTTAAATTTAATTCATTTAAATTTAATTTTTTTAGTTCATTTAAAGTTAATGTAAACGAAAAATGAACCTGAATATCGAAGCAAACTCAGAACAATGCGATACTTACGATTTTATTTTAATTATGAAGAAATATGCAAATGAATTTTTTCGAGAATACGTAATTTTCGATCGAAATTTATTTCGTGTACGTGGACCGAAATTCAGCGCCAAGCTTTGTTTATTTTATCTCCATCGGTTGAACTACAAATAAATACTGTTGCATATTGAGGGTAATCCGTGTAATTTTCACAGATTAATTTCCATCTATATAAACATTATTCCACCGCGCGCCTCTTTATATTCGGAATTAATACCCAGGTAAATATTGTGATTTTATTACCATTACATGATTAACGGGGTAAGCGACTCCTCGTTACACACGGAGAATTAAACGATTATATGCAAAATACGAGGTATACAAAAGCCTTACATAAACACAGCTATTAACAGATAATAAACTCTAACTCTAACTAAAAACTCTAACTAAAGCTCGACGCGTTTACGATTCTTGCCTTAAGATTCGCTCTCAAATTTTCAGGGAGTCTTTAAATCATGCACAGTGCGTGGTGCCGATCGCGTGAATTTTTTCCTCGCGGTTAGGAGGCTAAGATATCAGAGCAGGTCGAGAGGGAGAGAGATGGCGAGGACGAAGTTGTTCGAAGAGAGAGATGGAGAGGGATGAAACGGAGATAGTTAATCAAGGAACACGTACAAGGAACGAGCGTGCACTCGATTATACGCACATAAGATCTGGGGGACGTTTGGCGTTATTAATTGGCCGGAGTCACAGATTATCGCCTCTTCTGCTGCTCCTTGCGGAGCTCTAACCTAGAGCAAGTATCGCACCGCGGTCGCTACGGGGTGTCTGGAAATAATACTCTTTCCCTTCCTCTTTCTTCTTCTCTGTCTCATCTTTCGTACATCGCAGAAAACTCGATTATAAAAAATATCAAAGTACGTATAAATATATCAAATGGTAGAGTATGATAAACAATGAAATGACAAGCACATATAAATATTAAAGTGCGTATAAATGTAATAGAAATACTCTACAAGCATAGTATTAATTCTTTTATAAAATGACCTCGAGTTATTTAAGAGTATATAACAACTCTCAATAAACTACTGTGCTGATTCTAAATACGACTAAAAATTCCAAATAAAAGTCTCGATACAAAGATACCTTGGGACAACGAATCTAAATATATATATCGAGAGAGTAGGATCGAATGGGATGAATATATAAATTCGAGAGGATGTTTCTCGCAGGCTGCCGTTAATTGGTAC
Source organism: Ampulex compressa (assembly GCA_038496175.1). Taxonomy (NCBI): domain Eukaryota; kingdom Metazoa; phylum Arthropoda; class Insecta; order Hymenoptera; family Ampulicidae; genus Ampulex; species Ampulex compressa. Next base: position 70,051 of record JBCFXI010000202.1, on the reverse strand, counting down.
AGATCGCTTGCTCTTATTTGATAGCCCGTGTAATGGAATGAAGTTGATGTCGGACAGATGAGCGTGGCGTTATAGCCGGCGAAAAAAGAACGAGGCTTTCAGTCTCATTTCCTCGGGGAACAAGGAGATTGATTGGACTTTAGGGTACGTTCGATTCTCCACCCCGACGCCTTAGCCTAATGACGCAGAAGCCTGTCGTTAGGATCGAGAGAAATTGATATCACTTCGTGGTCCTGAAATTCAGGGACGAAGTACGGGAATACAGAATCGTATGCATCCCCTTATGCGCATCGAGACGAAGATGGTTATGATTAGATGGTCTCAGAAGCAAGTTTCAGAATTCTATTGTCATCGTACTTTATGGTTTTCATCCATAAGACTTCCATTTGAATTAGTCTTATGATTACTCTTTAACGTAAAATCCTACTATCACTCAAAGCCACTAAAAATCAGCCGCGCAAAATACAACGACGTAACCGAATCAAAGCTCGCGTTACGTTCCACCCGATCTTCATTATCCCCGTAATTACTCCTCAACATGACGGAAGTTCTTCTCGAACAAAAACGAAAAATCCCACTATCTCTCGAAAGGCCTAAAACTCAGCAGCCTCAAAATACCCAAGAACCAACCAAGTAACCCAAGCAGAGCTCGCATTACGTCCCCCCCCTCCGATCTTCATTATTCCTATAATTACTCCTTAACGCAAGGCAGGCTCTTCTTAAACAAAAACAAGAAAGATCCACTATCTCTCGAAGCCGCTGAAAATCGGCGTGCCCAAAATATCCAGAGAGCCAAGCAAGTAACCCAAGCAGAGCTCGCGTTACCCAGTAACACAATCTGCCCAGAAAGAAATAATTAGTCGGACGGAAGCGCGGCTAGACACTCGTAATGACCCTTATCGCTACGAAATCCAGGCACGATAAGACCCGCGAAGGTAGATCGCGACTTTTGCCAGGAGCGGCGCGATGAAGATACCAGCTGGCGCTAAGTAGGTTAATCGGTTTTTGCATAACACCGACGACCGACCAACGATACCGCTATCTCCAGCCTCGATCTCTGATTACGGGACACCCTATGTGCACCAGGCACGTACCCTCCCCGTTCGATGTCCCCTCCTCCCCCCTCCTCTCCTCCTCACTGCGTCCAACCGCAGGGCCAGTCCAGGCCTGCTAATAACGGCCACTTTGCGAGTGCGAAATAATTACTTCGAATGGCATCCAAACCAGTTTCGCAGCCTGGGATTAGCATAAGTGATCGAAATGATCAACGAGCGCGCGCCCTCCTTGCGACGTGACTTCCACCTCCTCGCCACCGGCCGCGAGGATATTACTTCCTAGGGAGGCTATCCGCTCCTACGGGTGACTTACTCTTCTGCATTCCAAGGAGGAGGGGTTGGAAGACGAGGTTGAAGACGGTGGAAGAGCGAGTTGTTTGCGATGTGTCTGAAGTGATATGTCTGAAGGTATTGTTTGTTGGTTGAATGGTTTTCTCTTTTTTTCTATATTTTATATCACTTATAACTATTCGCGAAATATTCTGCGGTAAGATTGGTTTATCGCAAAGTCTAAAATAATGTTTGGGTAATTTTTGAGTCGATTGCACGTGTAGTGAAGGAAATTGGGAGAAGGTAAAAATAATGTTTTATGACTCGGTTGTATTTTATTTCACGCCCTGTAGATACGTGTAGTATAAATCCTTATAAAGTAGATTGGAAATTGAAAAAGGATGATAAATATATGAAAGTGTTGTATGATTTGCGACGAACGGAGTATTGATCGAATTATGATGAGTTTCATTACTTTTAAAGTCCAAGAGTTTGTAAAGTTCTCTTATCAGCGCGTAGGAGAGCTGATACTATATTCGAGTTCCGGTAGAAATATCCGATGGCGCTCATGAATATTGCGCGATCTACCCGCGGTCAGTTTTTCCTTAATTTTCTAATTAGCCTCCTATTAACTTGACTTACGTTCTACTAATTTCCATGCAATTAGCCGGCCAGCATCCAGTATTAACTCCCGCAACTATGAGCCGAGGTAGAAGCTATTCCCGCGACCGTCCAAAATTTCATTACTTTGCTTTGAATAGTTTTAACGAAATTACAAACCGGGCAAATATCCGGCAGTTAGGCAATTAAACGGCGCCTCAATATGGGCTTCGGTATCAACTTACGGAGTTATTAAACGATTTAATTAAAGGACCTGCGGCGTATTATTTTCATCGGCATAATGGCAAAGACCGAAAGGGCACCAAAATTTGCGATTTTACGCGCGAAAAGTTTCGCCAACGCGCCATCGGATATATCGAAAATGACTATTCCTCGCAAATAGTCGATGTAGTCGACTCATATTCTCATTCCATAGGACGAAGAATCTTCTATACGCTAAATTCTAAGAAAATAAAGCTTCTTTAAGATACATAAAACCCTCATCGGGTATCTTAAATAAATTCGACAAGTAAAAACAAGAAAATAAGCGATCATCAAATCTTTTTATCCGAGTACATAAATTTCAAACGTATTTTTAAATCCTCCAAAAACCTATTGGATGAAATATTTTACAGCTTTACTCATTATAACTATTAGCCACACACCATTCTTCCCCCAAATTTACTTACACCCTCTATACCTACGAGCTTTTTAATCCACTTCCTTTATTATTCGTTTTTATACAAAGATTATTTTTTATTCATTTAGTAATAGGACTGTTCTTCACTCGAGCAATAGTCCTTATAACTACAACCAATTACCACTCGCTCAGACCAAGAATCCCTGGCGGCTCCGATCGATAATCCTAGGCAGAAAAGCAAAGCTGGTCCTCGTATCCAGGCCATCCGAATTTTTCGCAGGATTTCGACTCGAATTAGCAGATGGCGTACGTTCAATGGAGCCGGCATTATACCCGACATTATGGTACCCGTAATACGCCGCTAATCGTCCCAACTCGCGGCCAGAACGACGGGGGACGTATAAACGCGCACAATGGCCGGATCATTAATTCGCATTTAATGATTGGCATTGACGAGCGTTTACGCCGGCATCGGCCACGCCGGATTGGCGGCGCCGTAATAACCTCCGCAGAATTCGCGACGCTCGAATGTAACGCGCGTGACGACCGTCCAGGAACACAGCCGCCTGCAGATCCCTAAACGAAATACGAGGTGCGCTCGAAAACTAACCGGAATTTTGGCCTCTCGCGGCTCGTCTTCCCGCTTCGTCCTGGAATTTCTTCCTCCTTCTCCTTGGGAAATCCTCCTTTGGGAGCGCGGGAAGAAGAGACACTGGTGGGGATTTTAATTTATCCCTGGAACTGAAGATTTTCTCGCGGATAAAGTGGCACTCTTTTTTTTAAATTGTTTAATCTCGTGAAGTTTGGGAGGTACGATATTTCGTGTTTTGGAATATATCAATACTTCGTTTTATATGTTAGTTTATATATATAATATATATATATTTTTTGATATAAATTTCTGTATAAAAAGATCGTGGCGCGTTTTCCAAAGGAGTACGAGGATTTATCTCCAGAGGCAACGAGGATCCGAAAGGATCTCGATCGCAGAAAATTCGTGATAAACCTCCAAATCTCGTTCGAACTTTGAGACACCCCGTATAACTGCAATTTCGTGACCAAGAGAAATTCGCCTACTCAAGGATCGAGCCGCTGAGGGATTAAGGCCCGTTTATCCGCGGCACGGCGCAGCATTAAATTCTTTCGTGGCCAAGCACGACGTGGAAAAGTTACGGTCCGGCTGACGTAAGATCTCGAAATTCCTTCCTGAGGACACGGAAGCGACCTCGGCAACCTAACCGCTCGTGCATACTATTACCGTCGCGAGTGACGACCTGAAAAAGTCGCGTTAAACTGTGTGAGAAAGTGTCAGGCCGGTTGATGGAGCGAGCCGCGGAGAGGATTCCTGACTCTAAAGAGGGCAGAGCCTCGGGAGGCCAATGGTCGTGCACGTTCTCACGACCCAACCGGTCCGTACAGCGATATACTCCAAATAATATTTGCGATTATCCTCCTGGAGAAACGCGCCGCCTAACTGCCCACGATAACGGGGCCTGCGTGGAAAGAAATGTGCTCAAGGTGCAGGAAAAAAGGATCGCTGGTGTGCGTCATATGATATGCTGTATGATTAGTTAAACGCGTTTGTTCTGAGACAGATTTCTTTATTGGTTAGTTGGTTTTTTTGGTTTTGGTTGTTTGGGTTTGGTCCTTTTGGGTTTTTGGTCGATGTGTCGAAGATTTTTAATTGTAAAATACAACGATGTATTCTTTGAGATTTTCCATGATCTTCGTACAGTATTTGGATCATCATTTTGATTTACTATAATTTCCTTTTACTCTCCCCTTTTTTTTAAATATGTACGTGGTGCTCTAAATATGCCCAGAAAGTGGCTGGTAGTTCTAGTGTCAAATTCCGCCTCGGAAGCATCGAGGAGCACGCCACTCCAGGATAGGAATCCCGATGAGGAAAAAGTCTGAGAAAGCAGGCGCCTCAAACCGTCGGCTGGCTTATCTCTCGCGTCGAACTTTTAAAGGTTCCGCGTCTGGGTATCGCGCGCTATTAACCAGGAACCGAAAATCATCTTGGGTGGCGGCCTCACCCACGGCTCCGTCGTTATTTCATTTACCAAAGATTCGACCTATCGGCTTTGGCCGGCTACCGTTCACGAGGCGCTTCGAGAGATTCCAGCGGCATTCCTTCTAAGGCTGGACGAACCGTCGCTATCGCAAGGTGGCCCGGAGAAAAAAAGATCCGGGCCACACGAGAGGATCCCTTCGAATGAGGCCTAATGAGCGAGGAACAATTATCGTTACGAATAATGTTTCTTGCTCTAAGAGAGACTCGCCGTTTCCTGCTCGATGCGTGGATCGAGTTGGTTGCTTGGTCTATGGTACGTTATATGATATGGTTATATGGTCTATGGTAAGGTGATTGGTTTATTCGTTTAGTTGGGATTTCATTTTGATACATTTGGAGTATATGGATATGATTATAAATGCGGTTAATATGTCGATCTATCGATCTCTAAAAAAAAAACTACAAACCGCTCATATTCACCCTTTCCACAACTTCACACTCAAACAAACCAAGTATCAAGAATAACTTGAAGAAATCAACAGCACGATCCACGCTCCATTTTAAATCTATTTAATTACTCAATTAAATCTATTTTAAAACCATTCAAAACCCCCAAAATTATCCTCTCACAAGGCACACGAATTTTCCTAAGAACCGACCGACTCATAATTTCAACCTCTCCCTTAGCTTCACCATCAAAACCCAAAAGGCATTCCAGGGGGGGGGGGGCCTTTTCCAAGAAGCTCTTATGAAACTCCCTGTATGCAGATTATATCGTGCCGCTTACTTGTCGTCCGTGTCTCGGCTAACGGTCGGCTCGAGCCTGTTGTACGTACATTGTGTACGTTTGTACGGTACAGTTCCCGCTCGGTTTCTGCTTCACGAAGCGAGTTATATCGTCCGAGGCTCGCGCGCCGGATCTCCAGGCGGACGTAGGTGTGCGCACGTGAAAGGGAATGCTGAGAGAATGCCTTAAGTCAAGGCTAATGATACGCGATGATACGCGGCATTCGTCACTGTCCGATGTCCGCCTTGATTGCCGCTACTGTTCTCTATCCTTTATCTTTGGCGAGCTTGTAACCGGCCTGGAAGTGGGAGGCCCCCGCTTTTTGGCAAGTGCGCTCATTTGTTCCGCCTTCAGCCTCGCTTGCTGCTCCCTCCAAGCTCAGAGTCGTGCCTTCGTTTTGTTTGCGCGAACCGATGCTCCGAGATGCATCCTCGGATGCTGGGAGATTTTTGTCGCGCGGACTTTGAGAGAGGAGGCAGGCTCGTGATTAATTCGGGGCTTTTGGTAAGTGGGATTCTTGTGGAGTCTAATGGTTGATCGTTCTTTGGAGAGGTTTGAGCTGTGGAGAGATTTGTGGATTTTGTTTGTGTCAAGAGGTCTGTTGTGAAGGATCGTTAATTCCTAATTCTGTTTTTGGAGGATAGATACGTTGGTGAAGAATGCGTGTAAATACATATCTTCAATATCGCGGTTATGAAGATACAGGTAAAGCAAGGTTTTCTTCTTGGCATTTGGATGGATCGTGTTAAATCAAAATGAATCCTGCAAAGAGAGGATTAAATTCTCTTCCTAATTCGTGTTAAATCACATTCCTCCATATCTCTTCATCAAATTCAGAATAGATGCTTCATATTCCCCAACCAACAAACCGATGTTTGATCGCGATTTACTCTGGAAATTCGTACAACTCCAGTGGAGGATACGAGTCGCATTCGCGGTTCGCAGAGCCCAGGAGAATCCGCGAACGGGCGATGCAGGCTGGCAAAAAGTCGGTTTGGCACACTCCGACATTAGCGGTGCGCCGCGGTTGGAAACGATCGGCCGTAACTCATCCGACGAGTCCCGGCGCTGGTCGGACGGAGTCTTCTCTCTTACCTTCTGACAGCTACCCGCTGGAAAAAGTTAACTTATTCTAAGCGTGAAAGCCGACTGGCCTCGAAAAGAAGGGCCTCGCGTGCCATCGAATTAGCCCGATACAGCCGCCCATTTTTGGCGGCTGTCGTAATCCTGATGGGATAATGGCGGAAGCTTTGTTTATTGCGGACCAAGCGCGAGGTCCTTGTGAAGCTAGAGCGGATATATTTGTGGAGAAATGGTGTTGGTGGAATTAATCGGTTGTCGAACAGGGTTGGAATGGATATAGAACTATTATATTGAGGGTATTTGGTGATAATGAGAGGTTTGGTATGAATTGGGAGTTGCACTTCTTACTTCTTCATCGAAGTATCTGTGAATATTCTCGTCTCTAGGATACTCCGTTTAGAAACCTGCTCTGAGGATTTTAAAGTAAAAAGTAAACTAAACTCGAAACTAAAGAATAATCTTTTGCCTATGCACGCTCTTATATATTAACGCAATTCTCTTTTTCCACGATTTATCTTGATTTAACACGATAGACCCAAATTCTAAGAAGAAAACTTTACTTTTATTATTGTAATCACGACATTGAAGATATTTATCTACACCCATTTTTTCTATATCCTTCGCGAACGTATCTATCGCGTGAAAACAGAATTAGATGTACTATAATCCTCGCTCCACTCCTTTAAGCGTCTTTTTCATCAGATCACTAAATATTCCAGTCACCTTACTGTCTAAAAACACTTCCAGTACCCTATCACATCAAAAGATCATACCCCAGCCATTCGAACCAACCAAACACCCCAAGCACCCCCCCAAACGATCGCTTCCACGAGCACCACGATGAAGGATCGATCTTCCTCTGCAGCACCGCACGAGGCTCATAATCCACGCGACGTAGCATCCACGCTCCGCGCCATCGAGCTCGAAGAAAGGAGGAGGCAAGGAGAAAAGCGAGCCTCGAGGATGTCCCGGATAACGAGATCATCCTTTAGCGTAGGAAATAGCACGAAAGGAGAGGTTAACCGAGTCAAGAGGCAGCATCGCCTCGTCCTCCCTCGGAGGACAGTCGAACGAGAAGGATTAATACCAGCCGTCGATGGCGCATGGAGGCCCTGGGATCGATATATATCGCGATGCATCCGTGACGGAGGTATCGACCGCCCTATTAGACGTCCACGATCGCCACGATACAGCCGTCTCCTTGGAATATTCCGAGGGCGAGGAGGGTCCTGTTCTCCGTTAGAGGCGACCTCCCCCTCTCCTCTGCTTTGTCAGGGTAACTGATCGCCGCGGCCACGCACGATCGATCGATACAAGGTCGATCCACTGTAACCAACTTGCAAATGCGATTGGCACTGGAGGAGGAGCCTGCCGGAAGCGCGGAGAGTGGCGAGCATTAGATGTATTAGAGGACGTGTACGTCTCTCTCCCTCTCTCTCTCTCTCTCTCTCTCGAAGGATGAGTTTGAATCTTTTCTAGAAGGATGATGATATTTGGAAGTAGGTGTAATGTGCTTGTACTGATAGAGTGGCTTTAAAGTGTTTTTCTTCGACATTTAATTTTCTTACCGAATAATGACTTTTCTTATTAAAGAATAATCAATTCTGGGGAGATTGAAATAGTTTCAGGGTTAATTCTCGGGGATCGGGGGAGAGAATTGTTAGTGAAAGTGGACAGGAACTGCGAGATACGAGGAGAAGGTTTTTTTAGACTCTAGGAAAAATTCTTGATCCTGTCTTACGAATAGAATAGACCAACGATCGATGAACTCCTTAAGAAAAGGAGATCGCGCTACTACAATACTTTCTTTTCAAGCCTCGAGTAACTCGATAATTCCAAGACTTCCTCAGTCCTCTAGGTTCAACGATCCAACAGTACCCTACGTATCCACGCGAGACAAGAGCATACGCGCCAAGTAACCTTTGATGCTCGATCCCCACCCTCCACCTATCCATCGCCAACCTAAGAACCACCAAACCAACTCCTCCAAACACCAGCAGCTCGTAAATACACAATGAACCAAGCATCCGCTCAAAACCGCGCAACTTCGCCAATATTTCGCTCCTCGATCGGCGCTTAAGCGTCGCTCCTTCGATCGTAAGCCGCCTTCGATGGCGATTTAGCCCAGCTCCGGATGATTAAACGTCTCATAACCCTCCTATTACGACCCTTGGATTTCTCTCCTTGTCCTACGATCCTTCCGCAGCCCTCCTCTCCTCTCTCCTCCTCTCCCCCGCTGCCACGGACTAATCCCCCGGTGGTAAACCCCGATGACCGCGCTCGAGGACTCTCCTAGCGCGTTTCGGTATTTCCATAATGCAGCCAAGGGGGCCCAGCCAGGAGGGGGGACTTTATATTATATTTCGTGGGGACGTAAAGCCAGGTGCAATGGCACTCGCCTACCTTGCGCGCTCGTCGTATCGCCGATGTGTCTCTGAGCGCCAATCATTCCGAAGGCTGCGCGGAAATCCTACGCGAGCTATAAAACTGGCGAATGGCGCGGGGCGAGGGGCTGTCGTTTTTAGCGGCGCTGGAAGTCGCGGTAGATTGTGCGCGAGGAATCGTAGAATGCATGATGAACGTGGACGTGCATTTATGATGGAATGGAATATCGTTATGGAAGTCGCGGCAAACCACGCGCGCGCTTCTCGCGGAGAATCGTAGAATGTATGATAAGCGTAGACGTGCATTTATGATGGGGCGTAATGGAGGTTGAAGCGTGGAATTCTTTTTTTATGGCGCTGTTTTTATAAGGGATGTGCGAGATTTCGCGTGGGATTTGGAAATTTCGAGGAAAGGGCGCGTGTGCTTTGTGCTGGTGTTTCTATGGTGTTTCTGTGGTGTATCAAATCAGTCAAAATGACTGGTCAGTCCTTTGTTTAAAAAATCGTGGTACTTTATAACGATGTATTTTTTTAGATTTTCCACGATTTTCATGCAGTATTTAGATCATCTTTTTGATTTACTGAAATTTCCTTTTACTCTCCCCTTTTTTCTTCAAGATGTATGTGGTGTTCTAAATATGCCCAGAAAGTGCTGGTGGTTCTAGTGTTCATCTTCCTCTTGGTATTACTTTACTCGATTGGGTGTTTTATATTCTCTTCGAACACTGTGCGAGGTCCTTATTGTTCTATAAAGAAGAAGTTGACATTAAAATTATATATTATTTATATAATCCAATTTCAAATTAAACGACAAATTAAATTGATTTAATACTTAAAGCGAGACCTTATGTCCAACGAATATTATATACAAATATAATAAGCGTAACGTATAAATATAAAAATATAATATAATATAAATAAAAAATATAATAATATAATATCTCTCGTATCCGAATAAAAAAAAACTCGATCAAAATCTATTATATTATATCTCGATACCACTTGTATCCTAATTTCAGGCAACACTCGTTAAAATCGATTTATCGAAATCCCATTCGAAGCGTCTTACATTCGTTTCCCGGCGATCGCGGATAGAGAAAAGAGCGCGGCGCGTTCAACGAGCCGTACTTGACAAGGGTTCTAGCATCCATCGCGCAAGTTCCAAGTTCAAATCGTACCCATCGCCTCGAGATTTTTCCCCGCGATACGTCTATCATATTCAGGATGATTCGAAACACGAGGTATGTCCTGTATCTCGCGACCTTAACGATCGAGGGAGCAAACCCAATACACTGTTCTCAGCTTACAACGGCATCTCTCTCAACCCTCGACTCTCTTCCTCTCGATTCCAATTCAGCTTCGCTATTTCACTCTCGCTTCCGATAACTCGAATCTCCTCCTCTCGCACCGTCTTTCTTTCCATCATATTTTTTTCACGTAATACATAGACCTTTATATTACTTTATATTTTAGTCCCTCTCCTTTTTCTCGGATAATTAGAGTCTCTCGTTATTTTCTATTCACTGCAATGTTTTGTGATTTGATAAGTGGACTGTTTCCTGTCTCGCTCATATTATTCCACTGATAACTCCACCATCTCTCCATCGATCCTTCCATTTCCATACTCGATACTCCTGTATCCTCGAGACGGACAACAAAATTTCCCAAATACGCGCATCGCTTTGCCAGGATGAAACACAGTCAGGCCCAAATTTCCTACGATCCACGATCCTCCTAGAAATCCTAGAAGATCTAAGTTCCTCTCAAGACGCACCGCGTTTCCATCCACACTCCATCAGGCTTCTTCCTTCGACAAGTCCACGCGCGATCGAGCCTCGAACTTCACCTCGTAGAGGCCCCTTCGTAGAGGAGAGAAGTAACAAAATGACGCTTGGGGAAAAGGAGCACGAGGAGCGTCGACAAGAAGGTAGGATCGAGGGTGGTGGGGGCCAGGTACGATCGTGAAGAGATCCGCGGGCAGATTTAGCGGCTCCTGCTGACAAGACAATAGCTGTTCCCCTCGTTTTCTGTGGATGCGCATTCCGCGCCTTGGTATGCGCGCTTCACGAAGCGCCCCGACGCGCGCATCGCGCCTTCGACCTTCTTCTCCTCTTCCTCCTTCTCCTCCTCCTCCTCCTCCTCCCTCTTTCCCTCCTCCTCTACGATCGGCGTTCTTTTGCATCGACCCAGGAATGGTCTCCATTCGTCTGTCCTGTTGGGCCCGACTCCTGCACGTGTTTATCGCCACCGTGGAACTGACACTTTCGCACGGATATAGAGAGGGCGAGAATCAGGAGGACAAAAGGCTCGCCGATGAGCTTCGCGGAGGACCACCTTTGGTGCAGCAGGAGGGTTTATTCCGCGGGATGGAGGAGGTCGGGAGGATATATTAGGGTTGGGAGAGGGTAGAAGTTGTGATTAATCGTTTGTTTAATGGTTATTGCTTTTTACATCGATTATTATTATTGTTGAATCATTTAGTTGATTATTTAGATTTTTATTTGACGATTTCAATTATTTAATCAATCATCTAAGTTTGGTATTGGTTCGTGATTGAATTTGTTCTTCCCTTGGTTCCTATCTAAGAGCACAAGGGACAATGCGAGATTCACGAAGAAGAGTTAAAAACTCCACTATCACTACTTCCATTAACATTCTCCCTAATACCAAACAAACCGCCTCATCCACGCTTCAGCAGCCTCCTCACAAAGTCCATTACCCTACAGCAACATCTCCAACTCCCGCCGCAGCTTCCTATCCCTCGGAACCTCGCGATTCCAGCTACGCGAGGGCCGATCATCGTGAATCTCTCTCTCTCTCCTCTCTCGATCTACGAGCGCAAGGTGCGATCCCAAAGCCACGGAGCAGAGGTGGAGGCTCCGCGGCCGGGACTTTGATTTACATTCTCCCTAATTACAAACGAAACGGGCGCGCTTATTGGCGCGTCAGTAGCTTCCAAGAAGGATGAGGGCCGGCCGGCGTGCGTGCCCGCTGGAATGAGTTAGTGCGTGCGTGCACTCGGCCCTCTCCCTCCCTCCCTCCTTCCCTCGCGAGGCCCTCTCGAGCCGTGCGTACGTGTCGTACACGTGTAAGCCGATGCAGCGGGTAACGAGCGCACCACCAGGACCAAGTCCAGGGGAGGGGGGGCGTGCGAATCCTCCTCTCGACGGCATTTATCACCGGGCAAGCGCGCCAGTTTACGCGCTTTTAGGGCCTGCGTGTGTGCGCCCTACCCGCGGAGACGAATGGCGCCGCTGAGAATAAGGAAGATCGCGGCGCTCCCTGCCTTAATGAATGTAGATTCGGTACCCTCCGAGGTGCAGCGAATATCGATGGCTAGGAATTTCTCAGCGAGCGCGATATATCCCCCTGGCCAATTTCCATCCGCGATTGCGCGCCGCGCGCTTCCAGGGGGAGAAGGATGGTGGCCATTGTGGGGAGGGAAGGATGCGCACCTCGAGCGCTGGGATCGAGCGTTGGTTCTCTTTTTGGAGGCTTTTGGAGGTTTGAGGTGGGGAGGGGTTGGAGGTTTGGTGGTTCTTTGGGGGGAGTACGTGTGGGGATTGCTAGGATTGAGAGGGGGAATTTTCTTTTGGTGGTTAATCATGATCCATGATGGTGTTCTATGTTTCTTGGGGGAAGGATGGTGGCTCTCGTGTTAAGAGAGAGTGTTGCTTCTCTTTTTGGAGAGTTTTGGTGGTTTGAGTGGGGGCGAGTTGGATTTTTAATAATTTTTAGGGCAAGTAAATACGGGGATGACAAGGATTTTAAGAAAAAAAACTGTGGTTCTGACGCTCAATTCCTAATCACGATTGCACTATCTTTTCAAATCCTTTCTTTTTAAATCCCTAGAGAACACGCTATATTGAAAATTTTGAGCAATCCATGAGCTTGGATTCTCTTCCAGATCGAATAGAGTTTTCAACAGTTTCTTAAAACATCTAAATGCCTGAGTGTCCATAATATCAAGAGAACAAATCGCCTTTCAAACTCGATCTTCCCCCTCTATCTGTAACAACTCGATATTCCATTCCAGTGCTACGTTTAGCGAATCCTCTACGTTTAAGAGAATTTTAGCCTCCACTCGTTGGTGGAACGATATCGACGAGCCGCGAATGCTCTCGATGCGAATGCAGACTCCGTGCTCGGGCGCGCAACAGGTATCGATGGCTGGATATTTGTCTCCGCGGCAAAATATTAAGGTAACGCATTACCCATGCATATAACACTTCCAGCGCGGTATATAAAGCGCCACGATTAAAATATAATAACGATTACGGGCCGCGGCTGACTTTCGGTTAAAATTTAATCAACAAACTCGATGAGCGCCAATTTCACATCCCTTTCGCTCGACGCTTACTCTATTATGCTTTAAAACACGTGCCAGATCGAACCAACGATTATAAGCAGCTTTCACCGAGCGTCACACGATGTATTTTGTTACTTTAAACTGCTGCATATATAGTAATAATATATACGACGATAAATAAATAAATATACGTATCGAATAATAAAATATACCTATTCATTTTTAAAGTAATCGTTCTCTACATTTGCTTTATATTTCATAAATATTGAAAAAAACTGTGTACTTCTACTTGCTCGCGTAATCTTTAAGTATCTTTATCTTTGCTCGTCGAAGAGTAACTCTGTCCTTTTCTTCGCTTCCCTCATATTCGAATCATTCTATATTTTAGAATATATATAACATACTCGAGCCATTAATTTATATCTAATATTATATTCGACCTTACAACATTGTATAATATATTTCAGAATATATATAATACTTCATTTCACATTCCTCAAACCTTCCATCGGTTATTACAACTTCAGTCTTCATGCTCACAAGTGTTTTACGACTGTCAAATCGTCATATTCGCATCGAGGCATCGCATCCATATCGATTATCGTATTATTCCTCGAGTTATACATCCCATTTCGCTTTCGCGACTGCTTTCCTTTTTCGAGGCGAAGCCTTTGGGCGAAAGCAACGTGCCTCGCGGGGTTCGTTGTCCCTGCAGCTCCACGAAATGATAACTTAATATTCCAGCGCAGGGGCATATGTGCGCGCACGATCAATATTCCGCGTTTCTTGCACCGACGAATCTATATTCATTAGCTCCCGGACCCGACTTTCTTCGCTCTCGTTCCGCCTATAAGCCCGCGTTCCTTGCTTTTTGCGGGTGTAGAGCGCGTATAGAAAGTGGAACCACCGCTGGGGAATGAGGAATACGCATGGCGCATTAATGCGACTAATTTACGGGCCTTGCTGACCGGCCCTAAGATTAAAGGATGCTGAGGAATATCATGGAAGTTGCGCAAGTTCGTTGCTTTTTTATTTAAAGAACTGGGTTGGTTATAAGAAAATTGGGAATTTTTCTGAGAAACAGCTTTGGTTTGTGTTCTTTAGAGGCACTCCATCGACAGAGGCGGATTACACGGATGATGCCAAATTGGAATGGAAGGGTTAATAATATCCATAATCAACCTTTTAGCATCGAGTTGCGCTAAACACGTCCCCAAAATTGCCAGTGGGTTTAACATCGAGCGATCCCAGTGCCAGGGATAGGAAGCAGGGCGGTAATGGGTTAACTCCACGTTGGTAACGAGGGTGAAATTCCGGTTTCTCGTTCCTCCCATCAGGCCAGCGTCACGAACGATTCCCACGCGATATCGATTGATTTATCTCGACCGATTCCCCGTGGTCCGAGCGATGACTTGGCCCCTCCCCTCTCTCCCTCTCTTCATCCCCCCTGCCGCTCTCTTAATGACACCGGCCCTCTCGTCGAGGCTGATTAAAAATGGCATGGTTATGAGGTTTGTTGTTCGCTTTGGGGAGATTTTGAACTTCCCTCGCGGCCCTGTGGCTTCTGGAATTTGATGATTTTGACTCAAGGAGTTATCGTTGTGAATTGTTTTTCTTCTGGTTTCGATTTGAAAGTGCAAGGGATGATATGAAGCTCAGGATAGTGGGGAGAAGAGGTGGAGACTAGAGTTGGGACTTTGATTTATATTCTATTTAATTACAAAGGAAACACTCGTGCTTATTGGCGCTTCAGTGTAGGTTTTTTACATTAAAAGCACGCTGTTATAAATAGAACGAACCCCTTTGGAAAACAAAATGACCCTTTTGCAAATGGAATTCAAACTTCGACAAAGAATTCACCCATTTCAGAACTCTCCCTTTTACCAATAAAATTCCACTTGCAACCGTCTGAACTTGATCTAAAAAAAAACCCAATAGATTCCAAGCAACCTTCGCCATGAAAACCCTCGATCCTCTCCAATCCCATTCCTCCCAGAATTTTCATCAGGCCTGCGTGACGAACGATTCCCTCGCGATATCGATTGATTTATCTCGACCGATTCCCCGTGGTCCGAGCGATGACTTGGCCCCTCCCCTCTCCCCCTCTCCCTCCTGCCGCTCTCCTAATGACACCGGCCCTCTCGTCGAGGCTGATTAAAAATGGCATAATGAAAGAAGACGCACCGCCGTGTACAATGGCTACCAGCCGGGAGGAAGGTCGGCCCAGCCAGACGGAGTTTTGGTTTTTTCGGCGATCAATCACCAGCTCTACAAGAAGCGCGTATCCCACCTACCGAAAAGAGGAGCCGGCCTAGAGGAGAGACAATGAGGGGGAAGGAGAAGAGGAGGATGGAGGGAGTCGGTTGGAGAGTGGTGGAACCTGGATGGAGATAGAGCCGGTCCAGTCGACCAAATCATCGTTATTAAACGCTCCATTGAGCGCTTCTGTGTATTATAACGAGAGAACACCTTCGTTGCCGATCGACAGGAATTCCAGGCTCGTCCACTGTCGGCGTTTCTGCGTCTGTGAATTTTGGTTCTGTGCCGTGGCTCTGGTGGTGCGGAGGGGAGGGTAAAGGGTGGGTTCTAGGATAAGGGAGCTTGGCAATGGGCGAGGAAAATTAATTGAAAAGAGAGGAGATTGGTTTTTTTAAGTGGCGTATATTTAACTTACTCGCTTACTCGCTACCTGCGTGCTGGAGTTTGTGATAACTGTTTTAATATCGTCTTGGTGTAGTTATTTAGTAGACAGATTTTCTTCTAGGTCTATTTTGGTTATAGGGTGATGTTATACCTTGGTTCCTGAATTGTTTCCTAATTGTAATCAATATACTATTCGCTCCTTAATTATTCGAGACCAGTTTAAAATATGATGTTGTACGCGCGTAATGTCGCACTCCTCGAACTTCAACTCCGGAAAATCAGAAGGAGTATTGGTACAAGTGCACGAATACAACACCACGAATTTTCTTCGCAAGAATCCTACGTCCTACGTTTATTTACCCTAGAACACCACTGTTCAACCTCAACCCTTCACCACCACAGCTAAAGCACTAAAGCAACCCACACTACACACACCTCATGCAAAAAGATACCTAATTCTTCCGCACTATCCAAAACAAAACTTCCACTTCCTCAACCATCCAAATATCCATCAGCACCAACACCAGGACCGCGCCTCCTGCATTGTTCATCCCCAAAATCACGAACAAACCCAACGAGCAGAAGTTTCCACCTCCACGGCACTCGAGAATCGTCACGTAGGGGAATCGAATCTGCATCGCGCCGCCGATCGACGAAATCCATAAGGAGGCCGGGCATCAGAATAAACACAGAGGCCCACCGTCATTATCGCCTTAATTCGGCCAGAGATTACAGCCGGAGTTATTTCCACGGCGCGAATAACTCGCAGGAATAATACACAAAGGGCCCAACCGCGATTCCCGATGCTCGAAGCAGGAACAATCGGCGGCTGGAGGGCGAGCGCCGATTTCCTCGTAAATTGCTTCTCCCTCCAGCTCGTTCCGCGCCTCCTCCTTTTTCCATACCCCCTCAACCCCCTCAACCCCCTCAACCCCCCCTTGCTCGCCCCTGAAACGCTCCAACCTCCGTCGATCCGCATTCCCTCCGCGCCCTGGGTTAATAATAAAATATCACAATCATCACGGCTAACTACTGTTTCATTAAACGATTAATTAACCGACGATGTATTTCGTAGATAGCGAGGCTTCTCTCCGTTTCTTTCCCTCCGTCCTTCGTCATATTTGTCGCTCTTTTTCCCTCCGTGTCTTTCGTGCTCTCCTCTCGTCTCCTTCTGTCTTTCGTGCTTTCTGCTAGTGTTTCTTTGTTTCTCTCTGGCTGTCTCTATTTCTTTTTCTCGACTCGCACGGTGATTAGCTGTGAGAAGTACGCGATGCTGGCTGGAAAGCGAGTCCTTTGCTGAACCACGGTTCTTTTCTAGGTAATTTATTAATATGTTTAATTCATTAATATGTTGCGTGGGGTGTATACGCGAATTTTCTGTTTGGACTACTTGGAATTTTCGTTGCGGAAGGAAAATTAAATAGGGATTATTACTTAGGGATTAATAAATTCGTAAGATATACGTTAGGAGGAAATTGTAACAGCGTGAGATATGCACCGTTTATTTGTTCAATCCATTTATTTATTTAATCGTCTTCAGTAATTATACCTCAAACTGCTAGCAACAGCGAGGTGCCCATCACTTCTCTACACTACTTCACAGACTCTGAATCAACGCGCATAAACCTATAGTATTAATCCACACTATAAATACATTATTTTCCATTAACCAAAGTGTAACCATTGTTCAAATACAGTTGTCCAAGGTATTAAAAAAAATTCTACGCTTAGAAAACCCTCTTCCCAGGGACCCTCGTATTGGACACGATCCAGAAAGCCTCGAGCACGTGGTATTTACAGATCCGCGCTTCCGAGTAATGGTCGAAAATTAAAAATCAGTCTGGCCCCGTACTTACTGCCTTACGAGGGCCGATTCACCGTTATTGTGGATGCGCCCGTGAAAAACCTGGCCCCCGTATGGGCATTATCCAATTACGATAACGAGCGGTTGTTGGCGTTAGAAATGTCACCGAGGCGCTCTTTCGTTTCCGCCTAATCGTAATTAGGATATACAGACGGACGATTCCGGTAATTGCACCTCCAATCGTGGGGCCCTTCTCTTCGCTCCTAATTTTTTTTCCTCCCTCTCTCTCTCTCTTCCTCACGAGAGTAACCGCGAAGTAATCATAGCCTGACGTGGACAGCTTATTTCTGGGTTTTTTTCTTCTCCTCTTTTTCCTCGGAGAAAATGAAGGAGGAACGAGAGATTGTTTCGCGACGGGGAAAGTCTGATTTGGGACGAATCAAGGGTTCAGGATCGACATGGTGCTGCTTCTTAAGGCTTAGGGTTACTTGTTTATTGCGTTTGGTTTTTATACTCGTTGTTTGGTAAGTTGAAATACGAAAACGTTGAGAAACACTGACTCCCACTTTCTCCCGCGGTTTATATACACCTTTTACTTGGCGTTGAGTTATTCGATCATAGCTGGGTCGGATTTGTACGGCATAGGCGTGGAAGCGGTGCGGATCGCAGTTCTGGGGCTAAGGTGCTTTGGAATCCAGCTTAAACACCGAGTCCAAGTGGAAAATGAAGCCAAAGAAAATGTTAAAACTTGGTTTTATAACTCGATAAACAGGATATCGCATCCTAGAGCCTCGAGAAAATTAATTTAACCCTCAATAGTCCCGTGTAACTTAACTCACGTTTTTATTTCACCAATTTTACTTTCTCACAAGATGAAATATACCTCTTAACAGTATAACGCCTCCAATATAACCAACAAAATATAATAATCAGCACCATCATCGATCTAAAATATCAAAATAAATGCCTTACAAGCTCCACAATTTGCGAAAACAATTCAACCCTTGAAGAATCACCAAAAAACTCCGCTTGGAAAGATATTTTCGAGTATATCCCACGTGGATTTCACTTCACGGCCGAAAAACGACCTGCGCCTCCAGTGTTGAACCGTTAAATCCATCCTGGCGGCCTTGGGAAACCTCGGCGGCAAAAGAAGCTCGTAGAAATCTGGAGCATCGGCTGGACCGGTATTCAGTGTCTATCCTGCCGGATCGGTATTCCACTTGTCATTGTTCGTTACGCGCCCTATCGCTCCCTCGCTCCGTAATGGACTCGGACTCTGCGATAACGTTCCTCGTGCGTGTATCGTCATAAATCCTGGCCCTGTTTATCGCCCAGGCCCTGGCCCTTGAAGGGTTATAAAGGCTCCTCCTTTTTCGTTCGCCAAGGCGAAGTAACGAAGGGCATGGGGACACGGTTCGCGAGAGGTGGAAGATTGAAATTCCGACCTATCGCCTCTTTG
The DNA here is from genome assembly GCA_038496175.1 of Ampulex compressa. NCBI lineage: Eukaryota > Metazoa > Arthropoda > Insecta > Hymenoptera > Ampulicidae > Ampulex > Ampulex compressa. The sequence goes on along the minus strand of JBCFXI010000202.1, from coordinate 50,997 downwards.
GATTTTTCCAGGCGGCCTCGCGAGCTCTGAGGAATTGCGAGTGGATGAGATATACGTAGGGATGATTATATTGATATATAGTGATATATTGATAATAGGTTAGACGATTATTTTTTACAAGGAGGATGGTTTTATATTGTAAGTTTCTCGTCTGAGTTTGAAGGAAGTTTTTTGGGAATCGTTCTGGTGTTGATTGATAAGGTTGATTTGGTGGATGAGGATTTTTCTTTGGGACGAAGTTAGGAGTAAGTGTATCTGTATGAATATTTTTTATCGCGTTGGTCGACTGTTTTTCACAGCGTCGATTTTTTAAAATTAAGTGCATCTTGTCTCTGCATCGACCAGTATTGATTTAGTAGACGAGAATTTTCCTTCGCCATCGTTTTAAGACTACATATACATATATATAAATATTCTACATCCGCTATTCAATTCCTTTGACAGTATAGATTTCTCTAAATCAACAGCACCTCATCCCAGCATTAAGCAGTATTAATTAAGCAGACGAGAATTTTCCTTAACCATAAAGCTGAGAGTACATATACACATATCAATATTTATCATCACACTCTTCAACTCCCTTTCACAGTATCGATCTCTCCAAATTAACAGCGCCTCGTCCCAGCATCGACCAAGATCGATCCAGCGGATAAAGATTTTCCCTCCCCCGGCCAGGCCGCTTTCCTAAAGAATAAAGCAGCCCACCCTCTTCAATTGCACTTTATTTATCACAATTTGCTGACGTTGATATATCGTCCCAGGGCCCAGCGACACACACGTGTGCGTCATCGCAATTTACATCGGCCATCTCTCAATGTAACCGTCTTACTTAACGACTCGGGCTCGGTGCCGAGTGTCCCCACGGAGGAAACCGAGTTTTTTTCGCCGATCCGCCGGACAGCTGCCTCTCGCCGCTGAAAGCACCGGTGCGATATGCTTATCGAAAAATGGTGCATTTTGCGGGCCGCTAATGCGACGCGTATGAATGCGCGCCGGTGTTTTCTATAGGAGATAATCTCGATGGAAGTGCCAGGGTGTACTTATTATCCGCGCCTTTTTGCTCCCCTCCTCGGAGCGATGGCGCTGCTGGCGAGAGGAGAGGAGCGAGGAGGAGGGAGCTTGGGATTAACACGCTACGGCTTGAATTATATCCGCGAATCGCACAACTTGCGAGCCACTTGGTTTGTGATGTTTGAGATCGATGGCGCTGTCGATCTGTCGATCCTTCGAGATCCCTTCTTAACCCTCCCTCCTTAACCCTCTATTATATATCCTTAACAATTATATTGTCTTAACCCTCCATTTTTAACCCTCTATTATATATAGTCAAGAGATTTTTCATCTTGAATCCAGCAGGGAGCGAACGACGAATAATTCCTTCCTTCATCCTTCGTTCCCTGCTTCAAGGCCCAAAAATCCCCCTGTTATTTTCTTCCTTCAAATTTGGTCGACGTTGCGACACGCGCGCTCGTAGATCAAAATCTGAGTTGGAGCAACATCGAATTTCTCCTCGTCTCCGGGCGCGCGGCGTTATTGTAATATCAGAGCCATCGATGGACACATGTACGCAACACGCTGGGCGTATCATAGAACAGGATATCCAGCGATTAGGATGTTAAGTGCCCACCGGCTAAGGACGTGTGTCACAACATAATGTCCCTGTCCGTCTATCCGTTCCTTCGCTTCTCCTCTCGTCCCACGCGTTCTTTATTTCTTCCCCCCTTTTTTTCTCCTCCTCCTCCTCCTCCTCCTCCTCATCCTCCTCTGGACGCATGCCTCTGAGCCTATAATGCTCTTAGGGCTTACAAGCGCTCCCATGCTCGATTCCGGACGGCGCATCGATCACCTTCAACCGCCATTTTCCACCTATGGCTTTATTATTTGATTAATAAAGCGCGCCTTCCGCAGGCTCGATCGTCGATCTATCGTTGCTTCGTGTCTCAATTTTTCATTTCACACCTGCGCCGATAGGGACGAAGGCGTGGTGACGAGTGTGGTGGAAATGCGATTGATGCGGCTATTTCTTGAGTGAGACAAGTGATTGGGATTCGAAGAGGACGAGATTTTTATTGAGGGTTTTTGGAGATTTGGGATAAAGCATCTTTGGCGCGTGCTTTGCTGGTTTGTGGTAATTTGCGAATGATTACGTGGGTGTGTTTAGCTAGATCCTTTAAAAAAAATAACTTCTTTAAAATCACGATATTTATAGAATATTATTTTATTTACTGCACCAAGAGAATGATTTTCTAGATTGACCCATGTTCTCTCGCTCTTCCTTCCGCGCGCATTTATAATATAACCAAGCAAATCGAACACCTTTAGCTGGATCCTTTAAAGAAAAAAAATAACTTCTTTAAAATCACGATACTTAGAGAATATTATTTTTTCAACCCGCCTTCTCTCGCTCTCCCTTTCCCCATTTATATTAACTCCAGATACTCTGCGATCGTCGCGAGCGGTTCTTATGTTAACAAGGCCTTCGCCCCTTGCTTTTCCCCCTCCCTCGGGGGAGTCGCGCTAATCGCGATCCTCCGGCGCTTCCGGGGCCCGAGAGGCTTTCTTCCGAGCGGAAAATAAGCTTGACCGTGTTAGGGCATGCGTTCCCCTGTCAATTATCGCGGATTCCTCGGCCAACGAGGAATCCAAAGGCCCGCGCTAAATATGGCGCGATAATAGCGGCGCTCCGCGGGCCTTAATTATCATTACGCAGGTTTATTGCGTAGGGAAGAACTCATCCGCGACTGGCTTGCCACCGAGTTTACACCTGCCCAGCTCCTTCCACCCTTTGTTCCCTCTTTTTCCCTCCTCACGGGAGGGGAATTCGTTTCTACCTTGCGCCCTTTAAGGCGCGCCTCCGCCTGGCGATTGTGGGACATTTTCCACGTTCAGACTCGCCGCGGTATTTCCATCCGCGAGTTTCGAGTCGCTGCTGCTTGTTTCAGATGGAATGGCGGGTGTTTTGTGATTGTAGCGAGGCGTGTAAGAGGACCGTGGGGTTGTTCCGGTGTTTTCGAGGATGGAGAGTCTGGTAATGGATGGGAGATAAGGAAGGTGGTGATAGGAGGGTGGTGAGGGATTGGGGACGTGAGTGGAAATGTGCGATGAAGAGCGCGTGGTGCAAAGGTTATAGATGGGATTGTTAATCCGTTAGGCTGGATTGGAGAAGCTCGATCTTTTTGATATATATCTCTTGAATAATATCTTTAATATAATATATATCTTTTAATACGTATATACCCTTTAGCATCCTCATTCAACAATCGTAGAAGTTTATATATATTCATTTTATATATATAACTATATACTATCATATAATATCACATCAATATAATCGATATAATTATTGTACATCAATCTCCAAAGTATATTAATATACCGAATCTACATTACTCATCATCAATTTTCCTCCACGCAGCACTTTCGCCTTACTAACCCCCCAACTTGGACATACGCATCGAACTTCATCGAAGACCCCCTTCCAAAATCCCCTCGCGTCCACCCCATTGAGAACCCCTGTCCCGAGCCAAAGCACGATCGATCCTCCGGATTATTCGCGTCCGAGGAAGCCGGGCCGGCCAAATCGTTCCATCGCGAACGTTTAGGAAACGGATCGTGATCGAGGAAGAGCTCGAGGGCCTCCGCGAGCCGGGGATATTTAATTACGGCATGAATAAGTTATTTCAAAACTCGCCGGCTCGGTATCGCGCGAATAAAATGGGCCGCGTACGTTCACGCAGGGAGAATAGGCCCCATACTGTTTTCGTGGCATCGATTGCAAACGATGACCGGCAACAATCGCGACAATGGTAATCTCCGAGCAGCTGGCCAACCTAATGAACGGACGATGATTCGTCGGAGGGCTCCCCCTTCCTCCTGGCCGGGAAAAAAAATTCATGAGCCAGATTTGGAACTCGAAATAACTCGCCGCCCGCCGATTAAATCTCCCTCCTCCTTCTCGCTCCTTCCTCCTGGCTCCTACCTCTGTTCGTCCTTCTCTCTCGATCTCTCTCTATCTCTCTATCTCTCTATCCCTTTCCCTCTCGATCTTTCTCTCTCGATCTCTTTCTCGACCGCTATGCAGATGAGGCCAGGCCTTACCGACGAATGCGCCTGGTGAAAAGTGAAAAAGTTTCGTGCCGAGAGGACGATTAATCGGCGCGCGGATTCGACGGGCCTTCCAGGAGGAGTCCTTGGTTTTTGTTGCCTGGACTGGTCCGCGTGGTGTCGTGGGATTGAGCTATTGATTTTGTACTAGTTTCGGGATATTCTTTGGTTGGGTTCATTGGGGATTGGTTCTTTATGCGCGTGATCCAGGTTGGGTGTAGGAGTGTTGGGATATTGGAGATTTGAGGTGGTCGATGGAAATTGGAGGATAAGACGCAATCATCCTGAATACTGGAACTACCCAGTTACTTTTTGGTCATAACTAGAACATCACATACACCTTTGAAAAACAGTAAGAGTAAATTTTGGTTAATCAAAATAATCATCTAAGTACTGCATGAAGATCGTGGAAAATCTCAAACAATACATCCTTATAAAGTACTAGGATTTTTTTTAAAGAAACGATTGACCAGTCATTTCGACTGGTTTGGTAGTTACAGTGTTAAACGAGATAAAACCTTGGCTCGAACTTCCGCAGGATCTCCGATCGCGAGTGTTTCTCCTTCCTCGATATCGATTGCACGCGATGACCCGCAACAATTCCAGAGCCAGGCAGGTAAGAGGGTGCCGCCAAGCGCCGCGCGTAATGATGCGCCGATGATTTGCCAGCGCGTGCAAAATCATCGCTGGGCCCCGCGAGGAGGAGGGAGGAGGAGGGGAGGAGGTGGAGGGAGGGCTGGCACTCCGAGCAAAAGTACCAAGCCCGTTGAAAGTGATGTATACCGAGTGTCCGGCTCCCCGGCGCTAATTACCGCTATTAGTAACCCCCACCCAGCCTCCTCCTGGCAAACATTAACATAAGAGACAATGACGGATGACGATAACACGCTCGCGACCGAATAAAGCACCGTCCACAGGCCGCTTTCGGCTTTGGGAGCTTTTGGATCTCCTAAGCTGTTGGATCCTTGGATCTTTGATGTTGGATTTGTTGAAGGGGAGGGAATGAGCGATCAGTGGTTTCTTGGAGAAACGGATGAGCTTGGTAAAGGGTTTTTTTTTGAGATTTTGGTTTGATTTTAGGTGATTTTATCGCGGATTTGGGAGATTTTGGGTGATTTTATTAAGGTGCGAATGTTTCTATGGATCTGTTGATGGAGATGGACAAAGCGCACTGTAATGAGCATTATTATACGTTTCTCAGCAATTTATAAATCCCACTTTATAAACCCCAATTTTTCTATTTCTTCCATGAACAGTACAATTAAATATATCAACCTATACCTTAACAACCATAATCGTACAGTTTAAAAATCCCCCATGCTTCCATCACACAATCCACAACAATTTCCCTGCTTTCTCCATAAACAATACAGTCAAATATATCAACCTATACCCCAACAGCCACAATCGCACACATCCTCACATCTTGCAAATCCCACGCGCCTCCGTCATAGAGTCCACAAACCTCCACCCCCGCCCCCAGGCTCATAACCCAACTCCTCCCCTTCCCCCTCGAGGGGCCGGGGAACAAATTATTGATTCCCCGTGTACACTTAACCGGCGCACTTATCCCCCAACCGTCTCAATCCCAGGGTATCGCGGCCCTCTATCCGACTCCGCCTGTCCTCCCGAGGCAGCAGCGTCCTTACCTCGACGAGAAGCCCCGACGTTTCGTCCAGGCGGCGAGAGACACTTCCGCGTGTTTGAACCGTCCACCGACAATTTGTTTGTCCGCGAGGAAGGGAGGAGCTGCGCCCTCCTGGCCCTCCGATGTCCGCCGGTTCGGCTCTCAGGTACGTACCTAACGAGACCGCGAGATGGATCGGCTCTCCTCGAGAATGCGCCCTCCTCTCCTGCCCCAACCTCCTGCCGCCTCCTCCAGCTTCCTCGCTCCTCTCTCGATCCACTCTCCTCATCCGCGCTCCTTCCGCGCTTCTCCTTCTTTTAAGTCTTCTCTCTCACTCTCTCTCTCTTTCTGGTGCTCTTGTTCCGTGCTTCTCCTTCTGGCGCTCCTCTTCCGTGGTTCTCCTTCTTTTAAGCGGTCTCTTTCTGGTGCACTTGTACTGTGGTTCTCCTTCTGCTGAGTGTTAGCTTTCTGGTGCTCTTGTACTGTGGTTCTCCTTCTGGTACTCCTCTTCCGCGGTTGTCTTTATAGGGGTCTTCTGCTCAGTGTTCTCTTTCTTGTGCTCATCTTCTGCGCTTCTCCTGATTCGTTTCTTCTCTTGTTGCACTTCTTCTGTTTTGTATAGTTGTCTCTGTGCGTATCTCTTTCTGATGTAGTTCTTCTGTTTTATATAATTGTCTCTCTTCGTTTCCCTTGCCGCTGTAGTTCTTCTGTTTTATATAATTGTCTCTCTTCGTTTCTCCTCCTGCTGTACTTCTTCTGTTTTATATAAGTGTCTCTCTTCGTTTCTCCTCCTGCTGTACTTCTTCTGTTTTATATAATTGTCTCTCTTCGTTTCTCCTCCTGCTGTACTTCTTCTGTTCTATATAATTGTCTCTCTTCGTTTCTCCTCCTACTGTACCTCTTCTGTTTCCGTGGTTCTCCTCCTTCCGCGGTTATTCCGTTCCTGCACTTCTCCTCCTCCCCATCCTCGTGTTCGAGATCGAACGGGAGCCCCTCCGCTCGAGTAATTTGTGCGCCAGGACAAAGAATTCTTTTCTCCCTCCGCAAGGTCTCCGCGGCGAGGAGTTACTCCCAAGGATAACGAGACGTGGAAACTGATTGATTTCCCGTCCTGGCACCGCGATAGACCGGCCATTAATGAAGTCGTCCGAGTGACCGCATCGGCCCCGTGCGATCGCCAGGAGGTAGACTCGCTCGCCTCTTGGCTCGTTCCCTCAAATTACCAACTTCGGGGATATCGATCGGCCCCCTGAGCAGCTGCCTTTTGGCATTCCTTTTCTTCCTGTCTTCTGGGACCTTTTTTCCTCCTCTCCTCGGCGAAAGGATTTTTTTAATGCCTCTATGGGCCCCCGTGACTTTCGAGGCGCGTGTTAATGTATCGAGGTTTTCAGGAGTGGTTTTGATTTTTCGCGCGACACATCGTGGGTTTTTTAATATATCCATTTTATGTTAACACTAGAACTACCTGCCACTTTCTCAGTATATCTCGAACACCACATGTGTCCTTAAAAAAGGGGGAGAGTAAAAGTAAATTTCAATCAATCAATATAATGATCTAAATGCAGCAAGAAAATCATGCAAAATCTAAAAAACGCATTATTATAAACCACCACGATATTTTAAAGAAACGACTGACCAGTTATTTTGACTAGTTGGGTACTTCTAGTATTAAACATGCTCCAACACCAGTTATAGCACCAATCGCATAGGAACAAATCCTTTCTCCTAGCACAACCCTAGATCTCCACAGCCCTCCACAAAACTCAGCACTCCTCTAAACCAGTCGAATTCATCAAAACGCGAGACCATAAAACCCGGCCTTGCTAACGAATCAAAGCCGATACACCTTAGACATCGCTTCAGACGCTTTATCTGCTTTCCAAGCCAGGCGACATCGTTCAGCCCCCTTTCCTAGGACCCAAAACGCGCTTGGAAAAGTGGGCCATTAATTAAAGGAGCACTTTAGTGGGCGCGCGAGGCGGAAACGTAGGATCAACAAGTGCGTCGAGAAGAGAGAGAGAGAGAGAGAGAGAGAGAGGAGATCCCAAGAGGTATTGGAGGGGCAGTGGGATTTTAGAGGCCAGAGGATGCGCCATCATCTTATTCACCAGCAAAGCTATTGATTAGGATGACTTGGCTCTTCGAGATAAGCCTCCAGCCCTCCAAGGCCCTTAGCCTGGACTCACGTTGATTGAGTTCCAATGGGTGTGGCGCACTTCAAACGCCTCCGCATTAATTATCAGCTGGACCCCCGGTTTCTCCTCGTCCACGTCAAAAATCGGGACCCCTTCCGCCTGGCGAGTCCTCGCGCATTCCTTCCAGGAGCCAATGCCAGGATGGGACTCGGTTTGATCCCCTTTCGTCCCCTAGCTGGCGCATTAAGAGTGATTAGAAGATCTGGCCCGTCATTAGCGAAGGCCTCGTATCATCGGCGTTATTATTCTCCTGTCGATCAGGATTCCTTTTTTCTCCTGCGCAACGCGACTGCGTGTGAAAGGGCTGCCGCTGCTCGAGGATTGGGAGCTGGAAGCGTTTTGGGGTTGATTTTGGTTGTAAAAGGGAGGAAGTTGATCGATACGTGTCATGTGAACTTTATTTACACTTGATATTGATTAGTCGTTTAAAGAATCCTTTTCGGATCGAGGATTGTATCGTTTGTATCGTTTTAGCCACTAATACATGCCTTGGAAATAACTAAATTGCAAATAAATAATATAAAACAGAATATAAAAGGAATATAAAGAGTGTAAAACATTTCTTTTTCAATATTAATGCTTGATGCGATCAAAGTTAAATTCTAAAACAATTCTACGGTAGCTGTTATATTAACAAAACTAAGGCGCTTCTTCTCAACCTCTCTCCTTCTTCCTTACCCTCAAACTCTCCCCCCATTTCTCTCTTAAGAAGCCCAAGCAAAGGCTCGATCGTCGTATCGCCGCTCGACGATTCGGCGAAAAGCAGCGCAATATTCTCGAGGCCGCGCTTCGGAAAGGACGAGGAGGAGAAATAGAGGAGGAAAGAGGAAGAAAGCACGATGGCTCCTGGGCGGCAGGTGATGGTTCCTCCTTCCCTCTCTCTCTCTCTCTCTCCCTCCCTCCTCCCTCATCGCACTCTCCTCTCTCTCCCTCCTCCTTCACCTCCTCGATTCCACGTCGTTCAAACCGTGGCCCATCCTTGCATCGTTGTTCCCGCTTTTATCATTATTGTTATTATAATTTCGGTGAACGTAGCTGATGAACCGATGCGGGATCTGGGGAGAGACGATGAAGGAGGAAGAGAGGACCAACAAAAGGGGGGCAAAAGGAGGAGGCTTGGATAAGAAGAAGAAGAAGAAGACGAAGAAGTAGAAGAAGAGGGAGGAGAAGAAGAAGGTCTGGCCATCCGACGGGAGAGGAACTGGAAAGAAGAAGAGCCTCTCTCCTCGAGTTCGTGGTTGGCCCCCTGGTAATTTGTAGCTCCGATATCATCGCTGCGAGTTATTCAGAGGCGCATGAATATACGTACCGGGCTGACTACCTATCTACCGATAGCACCTCCTCGACTCCTCTCCCCTGCGCTCTCTCTCTCTCTCTCTCTCTCTCTCTCTCTCTCTTTCTTGCTCTCTGTCTCTCATCCTGTCCTTCCTGGCTCCTCCCAAAATCCTTCCAGTTTGTATACTTCTACTTGCCTCCTTCCACGGCCCTGGCCACCGCGGATGGAGGATCTCGAGAGCGCTGGGATTTCGTGCCTCGATACTCTTGGGATGTATCAGGTTGGATTCCAAATTCAATTTTCTTCTGGAATTTAATATATTTAGCTAATCAACTAATTTATTTAACTTCCTGTGAAACAAGTATTCGTTCTGGAAGGGGTTAATATCGATTTTCTGCGAGGGAATCGTCCGCCTGAATAACGATCCTCGTACTCTCGCACCTGCGAACTTCGGCTAATTCGCCATCCACCTCAGAAATTCGACGGAGCGAACACCTGTTTGCATCTTTGTTTCCTGGAAGATTTCCATATTCCACGAGCCGCGGAGAAAGTTGGGCGGAAAGTTACATCTCGAGTCTCGAGGTATGCCTCTTCGAGGAAACCGTCTGTCGAAGGTCTCGAGTCCGCTAATGACTTTCTGGCGACATCCTCTTCAAGGACTCGACGGCTCCTCCATCTCTCCTTGCCAGGAAAATGGACAAAAGTCGGCTTTCGGGAAGTTTTAACGACGCTCCAGCGGCAGTTATTCAGCGCGGGGGATGGAAAAATTAATATCCAGCCATTGGCGCTGCAGTCGTTATCGAAACAAGGTGAATATTAAAGCTAGGCCCTTCGCAGTTTCGTGGATGGAGTAAATCTAAAGTCAAGAGACCCTGAGGTGTTTGTTATTATTTCAATGATCGCTATTACTCTTAGACAATCGATGATTTACCCTGACTCTTGGAAGTCCGAGCCTATTCGAGGTTCCTTCTCCCTGTGATTAAATCATATAAATCGTACATCGTACAAATCCAAGTGACCTTCGATTCGCAACGATCTACCAAAAAGAAAGTGACTTTCGGGGCAAAAGCGCTCGAGCCAAACGTCACTTTGAAGTGGCCGTGAGTTATGTACGGTTAGCACGCCTCGTACGAGGTCCGTTCCGAGGTCCAAGGAAACGTGAGACAAGTGGGTCCTCTCCGTTAGGAAGCGTCAGGGCGATTGGTCATCGGAGTAGGACGCTCCAGCGGAGCGGCTCGCTGCCTGCAGGACGTTCCATCCGGCAGTGCTCGCCATAGAGGTGCCAGGAGGTCGTGATCGCACGCCTACCGACGTCAAAATGCGCCTCCCACGTCCTCCTTTTCCTCCCCCTGGCACTCGCCTGGTAACACGATAGCGCACCCCCCTTCGCTGCTGCGGAAAAGGGCGAAGCAGCAAACTAGGCGCGAGAGGGGGTGGCAGAGTCCTGGGATTATCATCGAACTGGTCTTGATTATTTTGAAATAATAGAGAATATATACTTGTTAATTTTTTTGTTAAATAATAAGGAATATATCCTTGTTAATTAAGGGGGAGGCAGGATCTTGGGATTATTATGGAACTGGTCTTGTGTTTTTTTTAAATGTTTAAATATTAGATGTCCTTTAATTTATTAATATTATAATATTAAAGTTATTAATAATATTTAGTAATAAGGCATAATAATAGTCATAGCGTGCACCTATACATTTGTTCCTACGTCTTTTTGGTCACACGGTTCTCCTCCATTCTGATCGGAACATTTTCCAGGTATTATTCATTTTATTATTGTTTATTTAGTAGTGTGACCATAGATTTATTTACTATACAGCCATAAGAATTTAACTGTGGGACTTTGAGTAAGAGAGCTTTCGCTTCTCGTAGGATCCTAACCGCGAGAGGCGCCTTTAACTACGGTAGACCGCGCGAACCTCTAGACCTCAATAGGTCAGTATACAAAGTTATCTTTAACTGCGGTCGTTAGCGTGGATATTTAGATGGCAAAGAGCCATGGCAGAATTTCGTGGCTTCTACCTTCTGGGAGTTTTGCCTGGACGGACACTTCAAAGATTTCCAGCCGTGTCCAACTACAGTGCTGGCTCTTTAAATGGCAATGAGCCAATGTAGAATTCCGTGGCTTCCACCCTCTCCTAGTTCTAAGACTATAAGCCCTTCGCGGATTTCCGGTTATCTTCGATTACGGCAAGTGCTGCAGCTGTTTGGTGGATAAAGAGTAGAATTTCTGAGCATCCATCCTCGCTTGGCACTGATTTCTGGTCAGCTTTGAGTACAGTGAGAGATGCAGGTGTTGGCTGACAACTTCATTTAAAGCAAACTAGATGGATGTTCAGCTGACATCCTTAATCGTGATAACAGAGTCATAGTAGTTTATCTAACACGAGATCCAAGGTAGAATTCCACAGATTCCACCCTCTCGAGTAGAACAACAGAGACATGGAAGTTTATCTGACGCAAAGTAGAATACCCCCACTCTCACCCCTCAAAATACCCTAGTCTTTTCACAGATCTCTAATTACCCTCGACTACATCGACCAATATAGATCTGGAGCCGACATCCTCGATCACTTTAACAGCCTTTACCCGCGCAATCACACGAGTTCCTCCAAAGCGGGGCCCAAGGTAGAATTCCGCAGGTTCCAGCCTCTCGCAGTTTAAGCACCGCGGCCTCCTCACGAATTTCCAGGACGAGGAAGAGGGGTCGGATTCCATGGGCTGGTGTCGCAACGGCGTCTGGGAGGAACAATACGCGGCGCGCAACCAGGAATACCGCTCTCCTTTCTCCATCGCGCCTCTCGGCCGATCTTGCTCAATGGCCGCCTCCTGCTCGCGGGTGCAATGCTTGTCAACATCGGTTAGCGGGACATTTCCTCTCGCGCGGGCATCGGCCATTGATGTCACACCAGGATCGTTCCCTCTTACTTCCAACCCTCTCCAACCCTTCGTCCTTCTGCTGCCCGCGTCGAAGGGCTCTGAAGGGGGAGACAGGGGGTGGAGAGGAAGGTGCGGAGGGGGAGGAGGATGCTGGGGATCCTTTTCCACGATTCGCGCTCCTGCGTTTTTCAGCGAGGAAGAGATTGAGAGAGAGAGAGAGAGAGATGGAGAAATGGAGAGTGTGAATGAGTGAGTGAATGGAAGAGAGAGCGAACGAGCGAAGCTTCTCTTCTAGGTTTTACTGGGTTTTTGAGTGGGAGAGAGAGAGAGAGAATGAAGGAGTGAGTAAGTGAGAGAGCGAGTGAATAAGGGAGTGGAAGGAAGAGGGAACGAGCAAGTCCTCCCTTGCAGCTTTTTTCCTTCCCTTCTGCTGTTTCCTTCCCTATAAGAGTCTATAGAAAGGGAGCTTTTCCTTCTCACCCTCTCTGTTGCTTATTCTAGAGAGTTTTCAGGGGACAATGTAGTTTAGAGTGAAAGAGGAAGAACTCATTGCAGGATTCGCCTTCGTAGATTTCGTGGAGGGCTTCGTTTTTATTATGATTAATCTTCGGCATCGAGTGCTAAGGTAATTTAGTCTAGGACCTACTGTTTAAGGTGAGTTCAGAATCACCAGAGCTAGACTACATATATCAAATGGAAAATCCTCCAGATTTGATGGTATATAAGTATTCCTGCCTTCGTTCTTTAATTAATTCTTAGTCCTGACTACTAACCTCATTTAGTTTAGAGCCTACTGTTCAATGTGGATTCAGAAACACCAGAGCTAAACCATACATATCGCAAGGAAACACCATCAAGGATAATCCAGATTCAAACTCGAGTCCTCCACCTGGAAGTCCAAACCTCTACTCCCTACTCTCAACTACACTCTCAACAGCTTCGTTCCTCACCTAAGCCAGGATCCTTCAGTAAGGAGATCACAACCAGAGGCCTCAGCATCCCCAACCGCTTTCCAGAAAACCTCCTCGTTCCTCGTCTCCATCCTCCCGCGATTCCTCGACGCAGTTGGACCAGGCTCCTTCTTCTTCGCGAGACTCTCTCTCTCTCCTCCCAGTGGCTCTCGTAGGCTCTCCTCCCCCTCTCTCTCGCTCGCGCCTCCTACGCCAAGGCAGGAGCGAGCGAGAGGGCCTCGTCCTTTATTTCGCGGGGCCGCTTTGTCGTGCGCTCGAGTGCGGGTTTCTTCATGTCTTTGTTAGCGAGGCGAGAAATTCTGTCTGTCCTCTACAATTACGGGGCCGCGGTTCTCGCCCTCTCCCCCGGGGCTCCTTCAGCCCCGGAGGAGGTGCGATCGCGCGTCACACGAGCTTACCCCCGACTGGCAATGGCGTACCAACGGCCAAGAATGGGAGGAATTAGAGGGAGAGTAAGGCGACGCGTTTGCTTCGCGATTTTGGTCGCTTTTAAGGGGATGGGAGTTGTGGTGTTGGTTATAGCGATTTGAAGAGAGTTAGCCCCCTTGTTTTATGATTTTTTTTAGTATTTATAAGAATCAAGTTCGTGTATTTGCTGTTATAATAATATTATGAGGACTTGTTTGGTTTTCGTGAACGATGGTTAGGATTTAAATCGAATTAACACCTTAGCTCTACGATTTTTTTAGTCTTTATAACAATCAGGTTTGTGTATTTGCTCTAATAATAATACTATTGGGTACTTTTCGGTTTTCATGAACGATGGTTACGATTTAAATCGAGTTAACACTTCAGCTCCTTTGCGTGGATGCTGGATAACTAAACCAGGACTCCAGCAACCAACAACGAGCAATCAAATCAGGACTACGTTACCTTCGAAGAACCAACTTCATCCATCACCTCGATCCAACACATCCCAAAGAACTCTACCATCACCCAAATCCAAGGCATCCACCCAGAACACCTCGACCATCCCGAATTCAGCGCGTTAAGCGTCGCCAATTTCCTCCAGGCTCTTCGCACTCCCAGTCCAGCGCGCCAGTCCCGCGACACAATGTCCCAGGAGGGCCCTGGCCCCCTGTCGACACCCTCTGCGGATCATTACGCCAGTGCAGTCGCGCATTCATGCCAGGGGGCGCAGAAGTGCGGTGCCCCGATGACGAGTGCGAGCCCAGCTCGCAACGCCTCTGCCAGCACTCGAGGACGAGCCGTATAATCGGCTGGCCGACCAACGGCATCGAGATCCTCGAAGGCACCCCCTTTGATACGCGCCTCTCCCCCCCGCGCAGCCTTGCTCGAGGATCCTGGAAAAAGAGGCCGTGCGCCATTCGAGGACCGCCGCTGCACGGCCCTTTGCCACCCCTTCTCCTCGCTCTTCGAGCTGGCACCCTTTTTTTTTTGTTTTCTCTCTTCCTTTTTCCTCCTGGCTGTCGATGAATTTAACGCGAGATTAGGGTTTGTTCTAGGTTAGGTCCAGGTTCTTATGCGTTAATGATAACTGCAGATTAGTCGTGGTTTTTATAGAGAAGCTTATTTTATTATTTATTTCATTAGTTGTACAATTGGTTTTATTGGAGCACCTGGTCTGTTGAGTGGAAGGAATGATTTTTGAGCACCAATACGTGGCTCGTAAATTAAAGGATGAATGATCATGATTAAAACCGTAAATTAAATAAATGTGGAACTAATAAACGAAGCTGTGGCTCGCGATGAAGGCGTCAAACGTCGACCACGGCTCGTCACTCCGCGTTACCCCATGAGAACCCAAGGAATCTCCTCTCCAACCTTAATCGCGAGGGTTTAATCAAAACCAATCCCAAACCTCCCATCCTCCGGCTTGGGCCTCTCCAAGGACCCCCTCCCCCCTCAAAAAATTCCACTCAGGATCCCGCGAAAAAGCGTGGGAGAGGAATGGCGCTAAGTAAGAAAAAAATGAGCCGAGGCTCGTGGGTTTGGCGGATATGGAGGCAGCTAAGTAATTGCCTTAGATCGATACACCAATATGGCGGGCAAAGGGGTTTCGTGAGGTCTATCGTGGCCACGGCCGACTCTTAACTTTTACATGGGTGCGTGAATACATTAAGCGCGCGGCCGGACGAGATACGCGGTTTCTTTAATCTTAATCAGAAGACGTATGGACATAGCGGAGCAACTACATTCGAACACGAGTACGCCATTAGCAAACAAGATCACCTACCTGACCCTTCCGCTCTTGGGCCCTAAGGGCCCGCCGCGTACCGCTCTTAAAACACCTCTGTAAATTGGTGATAAACCGGCGGTACGGGTGTCCAACCTGCTGAAAACTCGGGATTCGAGAGGATCGAACTCGCGGATCGAGCCTGGCTCTTTCATTAAGAGCTTCCACGTGCTTGGAATCGTGCGATGCGCGCGTTTCTCCTCGATTGGAAAGCGCAGGATGCAAAGTACGCTTTGTGTTTTCTCTGGTTTGCCGAAGGGCGCTGCGCTTGGAAGCGAGGATCCTTGTGGATGCTCGAGAGGAGATCGAATTTGTATTCTTGCAGAGCGGAGTTTTGGAGAGAGGCTCGCGAGAGAGTTGAAAGGATTATCGGTGGAGGGGAATTGTATTCGATTGTACGACACTTGGTTGTCGTGAAGAACCTTAAGAGACCTTAAAACGAGATTGTGAGACGGATCTTGCATAGAGCTTTGCTAAAAGAAGAACTTGTCATTTCTATACGCCAAATTCAAATACAATTCAACTGTGTAAACGATCAAACATAGCTATTTAAAAAGATCCTAAATTACCTTAAAACAAACTTCCAACTATTCCTTATCACAACTCATATCGAACTTGGTACAACACAAAAAAGAAGAACTTCACATTTCCATACACCAAACCCAAAGCCAACTCACCCATATCAACCCTCAAAGCATACCTAGATTAAAAAATCCCAACGCACCTTAAAAGAAGCCTCCAACTTTTCCGTTATCCCAACTCGAGCTTTGTAAAACAGAAAGGAGAAGAACTTCGCATTTCCATACACCAACTTCGAAGGCAACTCGAGCGCTCGACGCTCGGTCTCGAGCGAGTTCCACGAGGGCCCTGCGAGATACCGTAACAGTGACGGGTCACCGAGCATGAGAATTCTATGGTAATTACCATTCAACAGGATAAAGAGGGGCAGAAGTCTGGCGCCAAGAATTGAATGGGCCGCGTGTCAACGCGATGTCCTCGCGATCGTGTGCGTACGGATAATGTACAGAGACAATGGGAGGTAAAGCCCGAGCCGTGAGTGATTATGGGTCATTTTCCTGCTCCTCGTCGAGCGCTATAAATTACCCGGACGTTTAGCGTTTAATTACGGTAATCAGGATCGACATTAATGTTTACCTCTATAGGTTTGTAGGCACACTGTTCGCTTTAAAACGCCGGCGAGCGGCGGACGATACGCTCTCGGCTTAACCTTCTTGAGAATCCATTAACGCCCCAGCACCGCGAGGATTACAATGGATCGGTGTATCGACGCACTCGTAATTTTCCAAGTGTCTCTGTGCGTTCGAGTGGGATGCTAAATGCGTCCTTCGACATTGTAGAATATGTGGAAGTAGTGTATTTGATAGAATGTAGAATAAAGAAAAATACAGAATACGGAAATGAAATAAAAATAAGTTTATAATCGCCGAATAATCATTCGAGCCACGCGCCAGTGACCACAATTATTATTATTCCACACGAAGAAGAATAGTATGGATGGCTGAAATTCTACCTCCACGAGACCAGATGGAGAATTAAAGATAAAGTGCGCGAATAGTTCTTCTGTATTTCGTCCGCATCAAAGCGTATTTACTCGTGTACACGTATACCCTCGCTATGGTTATAAGAATCATTACTCGTCAAAAACCATAAAACAACGAAATGGAATCCTACAACCGCCCTCGAAGCGTCGAAGTACGCGTCGATTCAAAAATCTTCTCCGTTGGGCGATCAACGGCCGCAATTCCAAGCGCAAAATCCGCGAAGGGCATCCATGCAGCGTTACGAGGAGGAATTCCTCTACTCCTCGTCCAAGGGAGTTTCGTTGCGCCGCGCCCGGAGCGCATCGGTCCCTCCCATCCGATGGCGTCGAAATTACTTAAAAAAATCCGGTAACAAAACTCCAAAGGTGCCTCCTCCGACGTAGATTGAGGAAGGATTTTTTGTGCGCGGCCGGCCACCGCAAAGAGGCGTATTTTAATAACGCGAATTCCATTCCGCACTTACACTCTGTGTATGTGCGTCTGTGTGTGTATGTGCATGTCTGCGCGTGTATGACAAAGAGAGATATATAGAGAGAGAAAAGGAGAGAAGAGTTACACTCCGTGTGTGCGACAGAAAAAGAGAGAAAGTCTGTGAGAGAGAGAGAGAGTTACACTCTGTGTGTGCAAGAGGAAAAGAGAAAAAGTGTGCGAGAAAGAGAGAGAGGGTTACACTCTGTGTGTGCAACAGAAAAAGAGAGAGAGAGAGAGGGCCGTGTGTGCGTGCGATCGAGAGACTCGCACGACGCCGACGATAGATAGGACCGAAGGGCCGCCGTCTCTTATCTGGTTAATGTCTCGTTACCGTAATGATTTCGCCTCGGATCTTCGCCTCTTCATTTATTCCCCGGCAGTATTGGCCGATCGCAGCCCGATAAACGAGCCTCTCGTTACGCTAACGGTATTAAAGCCAAGGTGGTACGTGGCCGAGCGCCGATTTCGCGAAGGCGAATTTCAGCTTAGACGATAGCCCTTCCGTGTCCAGTGGAATTTTGGATTCGAGGATTGGAGGAGTTTGCTTCCTTCGATTGGATTGGATTTTGTTTTTCTCCTGGAGCGCCTGGGTTTTTTTTGTTAATCTGTTTTTTTTTTTAGAAGAGAGAGAGTTTGTTGTAGGATGGATAGTGGAGTTGATGGATGCTGCAGGATGGCGGATGGATGAGTTATTTTGAGAAGGGGTTCTGTTTGAGGAGAGATATTGGGTTGGATGGGTTACCGCTGGGAGGTGGAGGTCTTGTTAGTCGATTTTGGGGAAAGGGGGATCTTGTTCTGGGTGTAATGAAATTTGTACGGAATTTACATTATGCTCGTATTTTCTGAGATAAAGATCGATCCTCTGGATACTGCATTCTGGGATCACGGAGTCGTGTGAAAAAGGTTCTATAACGGAGCATAGTAGAGTTCCATAATATAATTCACACCTCGATTTCTTCTCAAACAATCATCCTATCTTCGCTAAAACAAAATTCACGATAAATCTACACCTTGCTCGTATTTTCCAACACAAAAATCGTTCGTTTAAACACGCTATCCCAGGATCACAAAATCGTATAGATAAAACAATTCTTTAACGCGGCATAGCAAAGTTCCAGCGCATAATTCACGCCTCTATCTCTTCCAAAACGATCGTCCTATCCCGGCCAAAGCAAAATCCACGCCTCGCTCGCACTTTCCAAGACAAAGATCGATCCTCGAGACGCAGCATCCGAGGCTGGACCGACGAAGGATCGACGAAAGGTCGCTCGCGGGTCGTCCTACGGACGTCGACTAATGATCGCGCCTTCGCGTGTCACATCAAAGCTCCGCGTGGGTGTCAGAAAGCCCATTGGCGTACGCACCGTGGCGCGTCATACCGCACCAAAGTCATCCACGCAAATTACTCGGCCGCCATTAATGAGGGGCCTCGGTCGCCACACGTCGAAAGTCATTGCTGACTCCGGAGATCGGCCGGCCTCTTAATTCCTCGGCGCCCTATCTTCCCCCTCGGGGAAGGATATTGCGCTCCCCGCTTTTCGAGGAGTAATTAAAACCGTCGTATCGACCACCGAGTGGTAATTACTACTAATTAACCGGGGAACTCCGCTCGATGGTACGAGTCGAAGGCTGCTTTTTCGGCCCATTGGAAAATCCCTGACGCCCTTTTGTCTGGATTTCGAGGATTTTAGCGAAGCCCAGGGGACTGAAAAGGTGAGAATGTTTTTTTAGGTTGATCGAAGGAATGCTCCTTGCGAGTGGTTAATTTATTTAGACTTTGGTTTATTGGTTTTAGTTTATTAGAGTGAGTAATTGATTTATTTGGACCATATAATCTATATATAAATAAGTTACAGACTAATCTATAGTATATGTAATTGAGATATAACGATATAATTCAGATCGTTTGTTCAATTTATATAAAATTTTGTAGAAGAGGTCGTTTATACAAGTATATGAGATCGACGCAAAATATCGAAGAGCATCGGCGCTTATCTTCGCCACTTTTAATCCAATTACTACACGCGTATCGCATCGACGGTACGCTCCATACGCGATTCCAGCTCGAAGGCCGCGAGTAGGAGCAGCTTTTGAAATTCGCCAGTTATTACGTCCGGGCATTACACCAGGACTTATCGTATCTCGCCCTCGATAAAATACGAACAAGGCGTAACCGTGCGTTCGATCATCGAGAATGGGTCCAGGAGGAGGGAGGGCGGAGGAGAAAGTACGACTTCCCTCGGCACGGACCACGGTATTCCCGGTTTTTAATCCCCTCAGCGAAGAAAAAGAGGAACAAAAAGCGATTCTATCGCGAATTCCCTATCCCAGCCAGCTTTGTATCGGCGATCTCCGTGTTTTCGACGACGAAGGATTTTACTCTCGCGATACGTTCACCGAGATACGCACCGTGCTGAAAATTCTGAGCCTAGCTGGGCAAAAATCATCTTTTTATATCCTCCTTCCCTCTTGCATTATTCGAGCAGATATGGGATCGAGAGAATGTGTCGATAAACGGATTTGTACGGACTGTTCTGAGGATCGTGCTCGGTGTTTCTGTTTGCTGATAGGAACTGTCGAGTATTCGGAAAGCGTGGTTTGTTTGAAAGTGATTTTGTCAAGCTGGAACGAATAATTTGATCACTGTGCGAGGGTACTTATGGGTATGTATCTTTCCTGGTTCTAATTTGTTTTTTGCAAGCATATTTTCCCGTGGATTTATTTCCTCTGGGGTTGAAATAAGGGGGTGGTTTTTTACGTTTCTTCTTTATTTGACCCCACGATCGCGCAGAATGTAAGCGCAGGTGTAATCGTGACAGCACACGCGATTTTTAACAACTGCTTTCCTCTAACAATAAAATAAACAGCCATTTCTCATTCCTCAACCGTGTTACCCCAAGGTCACACAAAAAAACCATATCAAAAACACACACACACACAATTCTTACTCAAAAAATCCATATAAAAAAACAGACACACACGCACACAATTATTTCTAACAACACATTTCCTCCAACAAGATCCAAAACAAACCCTCTCCACCATCGCGCCCTACAATCGCGCAAAAGGGAGCCTGCAGAAAAAAAAAGGGAGTTAGGTGTAATCGCGCCAGCACACGCGAGAGCGCAAACACCCGGGGTAAATTTCGATGCACACTTCGGCGCACTCGGCGCATCGAGTGTCCGCACAATGGCCCGGCGCGAGCGAAAAAGCGCGATCGATGCCAATCCGGCCGGGTTTAGGAGCGTTTGCCTCCAGCGTAGGCTCGCACACGAACAGGGCCGCACACGCGCGGAGTCGCGGCCCGCCAGAGATGCTCGCGCGGATGGAAATACACGTGCGCGAACACGCAGCCTCCTCCTCTCGACGATCTCGCGGCCACGAGCGGGAGGAAGAGCGAGGCAACAGGTGGCCCCCGCGCCGAATCCGCTTTTGACCCGCTCCAACCGTATTTCCCCTCGACGCAGGAAATTTCCTCGGCGTTTCCACCCGACGAACTTTCTCCGCCGATTCCACGACGCTCTCGCGCTGTAAATTCGATGGACGCGTAACGAGGGACGAAGTTGTTGGTGAGAGAGAGAGAGAGGGGGGGGGGGGTTGGAGAAAGGCCGATGGTTCGATGGATATGTGAAGAGAAGGACGAAGTGAATGAAAATATGAACGCGTGGAGGGTTTAATTTTTTCGAGGCTTCTTTTTAGGGTGGTAGTAGATTTGGTGAAGCGGTTGAAATGAGGGGTTCGTGGTTTTTTTAGAAAGATCAGTGTGTTATCTTGGGAGGGGATTTTTTGAGGTTTTCTGTGATTCCTTCTTTATAGTCTTTTTCTTTATCTATATACGTGGTGTATATAAATATATCCAGAAAGTGGCTGCAAGTTTTTCTTAAAGCAACACTAAAATATAGTTTAATACATCGATCAGTACACTGCAAAAAAAGTCATCCAGAATCTTGGAAAATATAAGAATTAAAAATGTTAAAAACAGTGTAACTCTGTAGCTTAACTTTAACCAGCTTGCTAAATCATTTTTAATGTACAGCATGCTTAATTTGCACCTTGCTTAATTTCAAGCAAGAGAATAAGCAGGAGTAAAATGTCTCGATCTCAATAAACTCGTTATCTCAAAGCATCTTATCTCACAATTTTTCCACGAAAGCACTAACCAATCGGATGCGTTTCGTGTCAAGGGATAACATCGCGAAGCAGTAGAAAAAACCCAGAGATCGCTAGAAAATATTCCAGGGAAGAGGCGGTAGGCGAGTTTCCTCCTTCCAGAACTTTTCCCCCGTTAAATTAAACCTCGAGACGCCCAGCGCGGCCTTCCTTTTTCCCTCCAGCAGGGAGTCTAGACCGGCGTTAAATAAACAGGGATCGTTTGTTCGCGTATGATCTTCATTACGTGAAATTAGCGCCGCGCAAATATGGGCGCGCCCACGCGCCAGACTCGTGTCCGTTGCTTTTCGAAGTTTGCCCACGTTTTTCTCCAGCCAGCGTTTTTCTCTCTCTCTCTCTCTCTCTCTCTCTCTCGTCTTTTCGCTCCTCTCCTGAGGGAATTAACACCTGGAGCGACAGCTCAGGCCCTCGCGCTGGATTTTTCCACCCTAACGCGCCTCGTGGAAATGGTTTCGCGGATTCGCGGTATATGAAACCGGTTAATTCCTTCGCACTGCGATTTTTTTGGAGAGACAGGAATTGGAGAGGAGAGTTTAAGGATAAGGCGTGGTTTGAGTGCAGTGATTATTCGATGATTCTTCTTAAACTGCGAGCGATGGAGTTTGGAGTGCATATAACTATTGCAAATTTGTCATTAGTTGTACATTTTCATTCACGATCATTCGTACATGACCATAAAATTTATTACGATTCATCATTGCCTTTGTTATTACTTAACAACTTAACACCACAAAAAAAGACACTCAAATAACCAAACCAAAACTTAACCAAACAAGCAACCCAACTAACTCCGCAAGAACCGATTGATAAAACCAAAAATGACCATTTTCCCCAAACCACGAAGTTAGAACTCCACATACCCCTCCCAAAATCATCACCACCCTAACTCCACCCTCCTTCGATCACCTCCGCCATCCCAAAGGCCAGCTGACAAAGTACAACAGGGTCGAGCCATAGCCGACCCACGACCACAAGAGGTTAACGACCAGCCCTGCTCCTAAACCCATCCCGCAGCCACCGAGCCAGCGCACATTCCGTCCTCCAAAGCGAGCCGTCCTCGATAATCGTTCCACGCGCCGCGATATTAACGGGCCGCTAAATAACGCCGAGCTAACTGGACTCCAAAGCAGCTGGACGAGGCGTGGGAAGTTATGCAAAAAGAGAGACCGTAGGGAGGAGACAGCGAAGCGATAGCCGTTCAGGCCAGACGGTTGAAAGGACGAAAGAGGGAGGAGGCCAGGGAGGAGGAAGGGGGGCACTAGGAACCTGTATTCGCCCTGCTAGTACCGGCGCTCATAATCGTCAACGCTTGAAACCAGTCGAGTACAGGAAGACCCACAGGCCTGGCGCGTACCCACTACCTGTCGCGCGTGAGATATTTTTACCGCGACACGTCCTTTTCTTAGGCCCTTTTTCGTCATGCCCGAGGCGTCCAGAGGGCCTGCGAGGGAGCCAGGAGGTTTCACCGGAGCTCTTCGTGGTCTTGGAGCGAGGGCAGAGCGCTCGATGATGGAGGAGGATTGCTCGATTCGAGCGCTGCACGCGTGTTTCGATTTTTGAGTCGTTGAATTGAATTTGGTGTTGGAAGATTGGATGGTTTAGCTGTGGGTATATGTGCTCGTTGATTGTTAGCTGTTGGTTTGAGGAGGAGCAGCGGTGCTTGGGTTAAGAGAGAAGTTATTGTATTACGCTACTTATGGATATATTATTAATATTGTTAATCGAAATTGAGCAAGGTGTCTAGGAGCGATACTTTGGATTATTCTATTACGATTAGTTTTATTTCGATCTGTTACAATTTTTCAATATTAATTCGATTGATTTTATGATTCAACCCAGTGAAATTCCAGCTCCACGAGATCAGAAGGAGAATTAAAATAAGTATTATGTAAATATGCCTCCGACCTTCTAATAAATTCTTCTAATAAACGCTACTCTAATAAGCTTTAATAATCTATCCTAATAAGTTCTTACAACAAATTAATATTCAACGTCGAGAGAAAGTTGTGCCTCTTCTCATTAGCAAAGGGAGGATATTTAATGGTTGCTCCGCAACAGGAGAGGAGTTTCCAGGAAAGGACGGTATTATAATTACCGCGGGACGCGAAAGGTTTCGCGAAGTCCTACCAGGATGGAGTGGAAAATTAATTGTTGGATTTTCTTCGAACGGCCCATCGGCCCTGACGTTTATCGACGGAGCGCTGTATTAAGCTCCGAAGGACGAAGAAGCCGAGAATGGAAGCTCCGTTAAGAAGCTCAACCGCGAAAAACCATTTTAATGAATCTCCTTGCGGTGACGCTCGCCTCTCCAGTCGCAAGAATATTCCTCAAACGTTGCTCGACTTCCTCCTCCGAGCGCCAAGTTAAAAATCACAATTGCGCTTCTTATCCCTTCTTTTCCTACCCGAGAAACTTCCAGGCTGACTTTGCGACAATATTTTACTAAAGCTTCGTGCTTTGCGGACCTTGCCCCGAATTTCCAAGCGATCGCGTTGGAGGCGCGCGACTGAGACGACGGAATTCCTTCTTTCGGATTCCTTTCCTCGTGGATACGAAGGATGAACGTTGGATTCTGGAAGGAAGTCGAGACTCTGAGCTCTTATATCCGAGGTTAATCGTTTTCATTCGTTTTTTGTCTTTTGTCGAGGGAATTTTGGGAGATCCTCTATTAACGATTATAGCAGAACGATATAGAGGCTGCTTGTTCAACGTAACGAACAAAGCAAGTCCTTCGCTATCAAACTCGTTCGATACATCGATCATTGAGTACGAGATGTAAACCGCGTTTATTTGACATTTTTTAATTACTCACCAAAGTGTATTAGAATATGAAAAAACTAGACATTTTTTGGACCAGAATTCGTACATCTATCGCAATGTGGAAGAATTACACACTATTAACACAGAGAAGTTACTTGTCAGATAATTATACTTAATAAATATACTTAATGAATACCTGATAAACAAACGTACTTAATCACCAATAGTTTAATCAGGTATTTTCACATTGTTCTCGATCGAATCTGCATTGTCAGCTAAGGTGTTGAGTTAATTCTTCCAAGGCGTGACATTTCGAAACTCGTTTTACAAGACTATCTCTTTATCAACATTAACGCTCCAAGATCAGGCCGCGCAGGCTTGTCTTTTAAACCGCGGTTCTTGTTTAAACAGTTAGCCGACGGGTACGAGGTGGTTGTTCCTTTTGCTCGTTTAATATGTAAATGGCCTAGTAAATGCTCCTTTTTTTTCCCCACCGTCGCTTGCGAAGGTCATCGGCACCAATTACACTTCCTGTAGCTCGCTTTTTCGGATTATCCTACCGCGGTGCTTATCGGCGAGGTCTGCTCTTTCCGGGGTCATTGAACTGCCCACGATTTTAGGGAACGTTTTCCTCGATTCGATTTACGCGTTTCTAGTACTAGCGTTAAAGCACTGAAGATAACCTTTTCTTCCTCACCTCTTCTTAAATCGCCAATTTAAAGTCTGTTCAGACAGATATAACCAGCGGTTAGTATCCATCTCTGCGGAACTTTTTGCAATGATTTCTGTCGCTAAATTAATCTATCGCTTTATGTGCATTGCAAGAATGATTATGATAATCGAGGTATTCCTGCAAAGTGTCTATCCTCAAGAAAAAAAAAAAAACACCCACCTTATACACATTGCAACAATAACCAAGATAATCAAGGTATACCTAAAAGGTGTCTATCCTTAAAAAAAAAATGAAACATTCGCCATACGCGTATCGCAACAATAACCAAGATAATCGAGATATTCCTGAAAAGTGTCGATCTTCAAGAGAGAAAAGAAAGAAACACCCGCAGCTCTCAAGGTATCCTCGTACGGAAGAGAAGGAAGAGGAGAAATAGGAGGAAGAAAAAGAGAAGATGGAGGAGGAAAAGGGGAGGAACGCTGTTAAGAAGGCCCGCAGGAAATGCAATAGGATTATTAAAGCGACCAAGAGGGGCTACGGTGCTGGCGGAAAGCAGCCCAGGAGACTTCCAGAGGACAGGCTCGAGTTCAAATCCCACCCACCGCCTCTGAATCCTTCCTGTACGCTCTTAACCTGGCGACCAGGAAATCGCGCCCCGCTGGATGGAATCTTGGTGGAATAACATGGACGATACGACGAGCAGCTTGCTGGGAGAATTGAACGGATGGAAGTCGCGCGGACTCCTGGGGGCAAGAATTCAAATCATAGCCGGGTCTATGGCTTTTCTTTTAGACATTGTGCAGAGCAGTGCTGTGCCTAGGCACACTGGCGTGCCGCGAGGTGTTCTTGGCTGTGCCACGATGATTTTCTCGAGAACGAAAAGAAGTGCTGCTCGACATTGGCTTTAATTAAGAATAAGAAAAGGAAGAATGATAGATTAAAGGATGTTAAGTGTGAACTTCGTGTAGCACTTTTTAACACTAGAACTACCAAAGCAGTCAAAACGACTGATCAGTAGTCTCTTTAAAAAATCATAGTACTCTGTAAGGATGTATTGTTCGAGATTTTCTATAAGATTTTCATAAAACTAACATAGAGGATCGATCAACCCAAATCACTCCAGAAGACTTTATCCAGCGGCTTTAAGCAGGGCCAAGAAGCAGACTCTTCCATTCCAGGATAGAGACACAGTGTAGCCAAAGTTCTCGTCCTTGATCTTTCCTCGGTCCCTGCGCATTGATCGGCCTCAGCTTCGATCCGCTGGAAATTTAATAGAGCCCCAGGATGACTGGGTGATCCTGAGCACAGGCGGGTGGTATCATCGCGGCGAGGATCAGAAAGTCCTTATCAGATTTACCGGGGCTCCCTCGCGGCCAGGGCTGAGGGGCGAGAAAGGAGGAGCCGGGGCACGGCGTCGACGACGTCTCCTTGAATATTTCAGGATTCGCGGGGGGCTCCAGTCTTCCTCACAATGCCTCGAATACACTCGAGTCACCCTCCTCGTGGTACCAGCGGCCGAGATATTAACGAGGCATCGTTATGACTAGTACCTTAGCGCTCGGCCAGGATGGCCTGACCATTGAAAAGCTTCGGGACGATGTTTAACCCAGTGGTTCTTAACCTCTCGAGTGGAAACGACGCGCGCCAGTTTTCCCTAAATCATGGCCAGGATCTCTATTTGGACTGCGCTTTGATTGTGGATCGTCTTGGCTCGAGTTTTTAGTATCGCGCTGTGTTGTGTATTGAGTTATGTATACGGTTATAGAGATATAGTTATGTATATAATGAGACGATGTATTATATATGATGTATATACACCTGATTTTGTTTTTATAAGATAGATACGTTCGCGAAGAATACGCGTAAAGAACTTTTGTATAAGACAAATATGTCGAATGTCGCGAATATAAGAATGAAAGTAAAGGAAATATTTTCTGCTTAGAATTTGGGACAGTGTTAAATCGAAATAAGTCGTGTAAAAAGAGGATTAATTTTTTTCTTAATTCGTGTAAAAGAAGTTCGTGTAAAAACAAGAAGAATTTAATGTCGATTATTCCAAGAGGCAGCGTCGAAGGTTAAAGTTAAGGAATTATAAGTTAATAACGAGTACCCAATCCACGGGGCGTCCATCGACTCTTCATGGACGTTCGTCTCGATACGCCTTCGCTAACCTCCGGTCGAACCGCGATAGGAAAGATGGAGATCTATTCGTGACTTGCGACGGACATCCCTTCGGTGAATCTTGTAGGCGAGCAGGATTTTTCTTATCCCAACTAGCAGCTCGTTACACCAGTTACACGGCTTTACTTCGACAGGACAACTTGCCGAGCAATTTGTAATGATTATGTATTAATCGAGTGAATTGTTCGTGGCGTACGTCGATCGATTAGAATTCGATAATTCAATCGATTCAGAGTGATAGACATACTTCACGAAGATTTTATTCGATTAACGAAAATCACAGTTTCATATGTTGATTATTTATTAATACTGTGGTATAAGATCGACAGATAAATTAATCGAAAGATATATCATATTATATATTCTTTTGTAATAATCAAGTTTATTAATATTTAACCAGGATATACTTGAGTTACTTCAGTCCAGTTTCTCATTATTTCATAATCATCAGGTCCATATATAACAAGAATACACTTCACCTAGTTTCAGTTTAGCTTGCATATTATTTTCCAATAAGCAAGTATATAAATAATCAGAACATACTTGAGTTTTCTTCGAAATTCCAAATGAAAGTGTACCCTAATCCTGAAAGGGATCACAACCTTCGAGCCAATAACCATCACGGTTGGGGAATCGAAGCTCCTTATTCTCTAAAGAAGAATCTCCGAGAGACTCGAATTAAAGTTCCCCCGAGCGTAACGCATCGACGATCCATTGTGAGCGTAGCTACGCACAGCCTCGCATCCCCAAACGTCTGGCGGTCCGAAAAGTTCGGGACAATGTTTAAAAGGACCGCCCTCTGATCTCGCTCCCTTCTTCTTACCAGCTAGAAGGAGATTCCAAGGAATTATCCCTGGCGAAAGCCTCTAAAGAACCGATATCCGTGTCTTTTTCCTCGTGTCTCTGTTTCACTCTCTCTCTCTCTCTCTTTCCCTTTATTTCTTTCAAATCTCTTCCTCCAAGCTAAAGACCTAAGCGGACGATGCATTTAAATTTATTACAAAAAGAAAAATCTCTTCCTTCTTTCGAATCTCAACATTTTTTATTTTGTATTATTCCATTGAATTAAATATACAGCTAAAGAAGGACTGAAGATAGAAGCTATATAATTAGATAGATTAGCTTTTACATTTGTACAAACATCGTCAGATAAAGCAGCTGTATCCAAGTAGCGAAAGACGCTTTTAAAAAAATCCCAATATATAAGCAACATTTACTTTAATCGATAATCTGGTACAAAAAACACCCAAAATTTCCTCGATGCTTTGGCCATAATGCGAACAAAATTCGCCAGCGTGCGCCTGTGCTTCGAGAATAAAGCTCCTCGCGTCGAGGGCGGCTCGATCCCTCGCGATTTGGGTTATTATGCTGTCGTCATCGACCCAAAAGTAGGAGGAGGAGGAGGAGGAGGAGGAGGAGGAGGGCGAATGGACCTCCGTGACTAGGCGGATTACGTACGCGGTTGTGGAAAGGAGAAATTAATCAGGGAAGAACGAGGCTGCCCCCTCCTCGACGCGGACCTTTGTTTTCGATCACAAGAGGACCTTCCTTCCGACCCTGCGCGACGACACGAGGGTGAAAAAGGAGATTTGATGAAAGGACCTCGCGTCCCCTTCTGAAAAACTCCTGGCACTGATCGACGATTGGTCGTAGCGTTTTTCTCCGCTCGATAATGATTCCTGAATGAAACGCAGCGTGACTTCAAAGTGTTGGGGATTTTCTAACGAGGCTTTTGATAGCGACGAAGCTCCTTCGATGCTCTCGCGAATCGAGAGATGGGAGAGTATTGTTTGGAGTGTGTGTCGTTGTTATCGCTGATGTTACTCGAAGACGGTGTCGATGATCCTCGAGGATGGACCAAAGGTATGATGTGTAGGGTGTTGTGTTTCAAGATTACGCGTAATTATTTTTCAAGCCAGTCTGATTCGATAAAGGGAGAAAACTTGGACACTGAAACGTGGGGGAGACCACGTTTCCACGAATTCGTGGGGGAGAAAGCAAAGTTCCGTCGATTAGATAGTCGCCACTGCGCCCTGGCGAACAACTCTTTCGAAAAGTGGATCGTCGAGCGCTATCTGCATTCGGTATTCCCGACTTTCGAACGACGTCGTTGCGGTCGTAAAGCCACGGAGTGCCGTTTTACGGTGGGTTAAATACGGCTGTCATCCGAAACGATAGCTCAAACATTTCTCGAGTCGTCAAACCGTCACCCTTAGCCCAAAGCTTATCTCTGCCTTTCGTTATCCCTTCCGTATCCGCTATTCGAATAAGTGCGTGGATAATGCTGGATAAGACCACAGAATTGCCGCTCTGAACTTGAGAA
Organism: Ampulex compressa; assembly: GCA_038496175.1. NCBI lineage: Eukaryota > Metazoa > Arthropoda > Insecta > Hymenoptera > Ampulicidae > Ampulex > Ampulex compressa. The sequence continues at coordinate 21,598 of JBCFXI010000202.1, read as the reverse complement.
AACTTTAAGTTCAAGTTATCCAATGGTTCGATTGTTTAAATATCCCTAATATTAAATTCAATTTTAAATTTCCTTAATATTAATCCTTAATCCTTAATATTAATCTGAACTTGATCAATTTCGAAGACAATCAAGAATAAATTTTGCGAAGAAGATATTTAAAGAAAGACGCGTCACTGGCTTTATTTTCTATAGGTAAATTGAACCATGAATCTTTGAGAATAAAACACTTAATGAACTTGGAGAGTCACTCTTCTTTTTAATGTTCTTTTTAATTAATTTTAACACTGACTTCTAAGGTCGTTTAACCTAGAACCAACTGTTTAAGACATGAAGAACCAGAGGTAAGCAGCCACTTTTCTCCAAAGTCCAATTCGTACGTTTATTTATCTTGTATTAACCGCTCCTCAACAAGAATATATAGAATAAAATAATTGCTGAGTATCAATATTAAAATACCGAGTGCAATTAAGACTGTATATTCCAAGCTTGGGATACAATTTCCACAATGATTAGGTTTGCGCTTGTTATATATACGGCGCGTGAAGCTTCATAGAGGCTGGCAGGATTTGATCCATGCTAAATACATCGAGGTACATCTTGCAAACCGGTTAGTTGTTACTCATCCGCTGAGATTATGCCGAGTCAATATTTACACGAGTTATCGTAACAGCGAATGTACGGCCAGTCTGAGTCGATACTTCGACGCTGGCAAGCTCAGCGGACTTATCATCTCAGTAGATGAAAAATAATATTAAATACGAATTGAAGTGGCAACAGCTTCAAACGCATCGGAGATCGTAAGGAGGAAATCTCTATTCTTCGTGTATAATAATCTAGAGTTTCTTGCGTAGTAGTTTAAATTTAATGTTAAATTTAAATTTTGCATCTGTGGAATTATCCTTGTATATTATTGTGACCTGGGTTCTGGTATATAGAAGGTACATGCCTGAGAACGTCTCGATGACCGAAGAACAGCCGAACGTTGTTTATAAAAACAGAGTGTCTCGAATCGTTGAAGCGGTCGGACGTGTGTTGCTCTGTTCCTCGATTCATTCAATAATCTTATTCCTCGATTTATTGATACAATAAAAAGTTCCTGTTAATGTTACGTCAGTGTGTTAATACGTGTTAATAATGTCCACGACGTGGAATCAAGCGCGAGCACCTCCAGGCGCAACATTGGTCTTAGAAGTGGGATATAAAGTGATTCTAGGTGAGCTCTTAAATTTTATTTAACTATTATATCGTTAAACAAGTCAGTGTGATGCTAAATTTTATACAGAATTGTTCGTCTATATTTTATCCGTAAAATTATGCAGGTAAATTTGACGCTACTTTTATATTTCATATTTTTTTTTATATAATTATTTACTGACTCAAGACGCTTTTGAAGTACATTTTAATCCTTCAACCAAACACTTACGATTGATTCTGTATAATATTGGAATATTTCTCAGTTATTTATTGCATAATAGGAAAGAATGCGATATCGTTTGAATTTTATTCTCGACACAAGTTTGGATTTTACAAGCATCGAAAGCATACCTTAAACACTCATTACAACCAATATTCATCAATGAACGTCCAAAAAGAGCGCAAAGCCCACACCTAAACCTAACATAAACAAATACATCGTCCTTTAACCGTACTTCTATTATCATCCACGAATTCCTCTTTGCTTCATTCCCCTTCGCTCAAAACAAAACCGTTTCGCCCAACTCGAGACCAGTTGAGAAACTCCAGATTATTATTCCTAGGAAAAACTTTCCCCACTCTTCCTCTCCCCCCCTCATTATCTCCGGCTTCATGGCTACACGAAAGAATCATAGGAAAGAAATCTGCGGTATCTCAGCCCCTTCCTTGGCCAATAGGTACGCGCGCGTTTCCCAAGTTCCATTACACGGCCCAAGGATGGACCAATAGACGAATGGTCAGCTTAACGGTTCCGTTATCTGAGGAAGGGTTTTAGAGGCTAATCTGGGTTCCAGGAGGATACGGAGTGTCAGAGCCTTGGCCTCGTGCTCGAGATCCGTACACGTATACGCGCACATAGCCAGGGGCAGCCAGATAGCCAGGTATATCCTTAGGTCCTGCCTTCGGAGGGCGCATTTGTCACTCTCTAACTGACACCACCGAGACAACGGGAGATTACATACCCCAGATATACCCCATTCCATTCCACTTCGACGTTTCGTGTTTCCTCCTGAGCAAGTAGCGGACGATAAGTGGCCAGGGTGGAGGCCAATCTGCCTGCGAAACCTCCCTCTTTCCTCGGATAGGTTGATGATTGCTTCAGAGAGGAGTGTCTTCGTTTAACACTTTGAGCTGCGAAGGGGTTTCGTTCCTTTCGCGAATGGAAGCCAGAGTGCGATTTATGTCGGTTACATTGGAAGGTGCATATCTAATCATCGATAATTGGAAAGATATTTTTAGGGAAATAAAGTAAAGTGATTGATATATATGGGGTGTTCCAAGCCTCATGCGAAAAATAATTTGGATAAAAAACAAGGGTTTATAATTACAAACGGTACGTTTTTTATTGGTTCGTGAAGTGTATAGTAAAGTATAGTGTGTAGTAAAGTGTATAGTAAAATAAACTAAACTTAAGCATAAAAATCATGAACGCTTAACAGAAATACGATTCGTCGAAAGCAGTGCACGGGGCTAATAAGCAGAGTGCTCCGCGCTTAAAACAGAGACGTACGTCGATCAATCTGCGTTCGTTCGACAAGGGGGTGGAAGGAGGGTGGCAGAGCGATTTAATAAACCGACGCGGCACCTCCTTTACGATGGAAACCGTACAAGTCGATGGGCAGGGTGTTACGGTTAATTTACAGCGCGCGGTAACGAGGCCGTATATCAGCGGACAGCTAATAGGAATTTATACGGTTTGGTCTCACCTACGATCGCATCGACCCGCGGATATTCCCTGAATTTTCCTCGAGGTTTGGTCAGAGTTTTCGTCCGAATAAATAAGGGATCCTTGATTGGCCTGATATGATGCGAAAATTGTTGCGATAAATCGAATTAAGAGCCTCTGGATATTTAAATTTACGATGTTTCAGTCCTTCGCGTGGTTCTTACTCATTTTTGTCTGAATTTTTGACTACATTTTTGTTGATATAAACAAGGAACGGATGTAATAATGCGATCTTTGTTCCAACGAATCGAATAGAGAGTTTCTCTGTATTTAAATCCGCAACTCTATATTTAAGTCGCTTCTCGTGGCCCTCGCCAATTTTCGCCTGAATTATCGCGCAAGTAAACGAGGAATTTTTTATCGCTTTTTGTTTTTAATGCGATCCTTGCTACAATAAATCGTATCGAGAGCCTCTCAATATTGAAATCTCCGAGGTTTCGGTCGCTTCGCACGGCCCTCCCTAATTTTCGCCTGGATTTTCCCCGTTCTTGGGCTTTAATCGTCGGATCAAAGTTTTACGAGGGAGGGCAGATCTGGTCGGTGTCGAAGGTCAGGGAGGATACACGGAACCTACGAAACAACAATGGCGAAGTCTCGTGGGGTGCATCCCATTAGGGCCTACAGCCGCACTGTGCTCTGTCCGTTAATAATCCAGAGGGCGAAATGTCCAAAATCACGAGCCATTCAAGGTAAACGCATCTTCTTCGTACCAAAGTCTACCCGGTTAAATATGTAAAAGGCGTGTAACGTGTAAAAATATTTTATTTCACTGCATTTCATAAGAATATCAACGTTTATATATTTTTTTTATTTTACACTTCCCGTATTTTAAACGAAGTATTAAATTAATCAGTAATACGATTTAAATACTGCATAAAAATCGTGCAATATCTCAGAAAGCGCCTGGTCATTAAAGACCACGAGTTTTTAAGGAAATCATTTTGTTTTTAACACATCCTGAATTTTTAAAGAGTCATTTTGACTGATCCACTAATTTTAGTGCTAAGGATATACGTGGTGTATATACATATACCACGTATATTCTTAAGTACAATCCAGAAAGTGGCTGGTAGGTTTAGTGTTAAAACGGCCCCAACTTGCGCCCCGAGCGACGCCAGGAACATGTCATACATTATTAACGCGTACGAAGGACCGACGCCCACTGTCTAATGGCCAATATATATTCATCGGCTTAATTGATTCCTCGCACGCACGTGGTGATGCGGTATCTTCCTCAAGGTCGCACGAGAATCTTTCCAGGAGCACCCTAATTCCCCACAGATTTTCTCTACCCAAGGATACTCACTGAAAAACTCCCATTACTTTCTCTAAATATCTCGAGGTTTAAGAGGATTCAGTGTTCCTTGGCGCGCAGACCAACTATTCGCACGCTTGATATTTTAATCCTCTACGCGAAGAATTATATCTGCAAGTTATAAAGCGTGCAAGGCGTTTCTTTATTTTTTGATATTTTAAGTCGATGCCATCAACAAGATTTACATCGAGACTTCAACAATAAAACTCACGCATAACACTCAGAAGTCAGCATATCATATCAAACACACTCACCGCGTAATCATTTTTCCATCTTACAACAATACCTCCAGCGAGTCGACTTACAGCGTCGATCCACGCACGACGAATTCCTACGCTATAAATATTCATGGAGCGCTCTTCGAAATCGGTTATTCCACATTGGCCTGGGATTATTCGTGTAAATCACAAAATGCTCACAATACACGACGTCCAATTAGCGCTCGCAGATAAAGGCAGGCTCGGGAGGAAAAAGGGCGGCCTTATGGAAATGTCGCATTTGCAAACAAGTTCTCGTGACGGCCAATCGTTGGGTAGCGCACGATAGTTGCGCGCCGTGCAACACTTGCTCTTGGTTTCGAGGTATGCAACGAGTGTATCGATTACGCTTATTCTGCGAAAAGTCGTAACTGGCCTACCGCGTAAATCATACGGAATACTGCCGCGGATTCCTTCTCCCCCCTCCTCCACTGCCGGCACAGTTTGACGTTTAATTTATAGGACGAATAAAACGAGCCACCATTAAGGCACGAATCGCCGTTACGCTTCTCGATCCACGGTTATTAACTATTCAGTTAGGCGGCCTTTTTTCCCTCGAGGATTGTATTTTCTACGCGATCGAACGCGCGGGCGCGCGCTTGGTGGGTTTAATGGGGTTATTTTGTGGCGAAGTGTGGAATGGTGAGGGAATAGTTATTGGTTGTTGGTAGAAAGATTGGTATGAGAGTACGTTTGTAGTGGAGGTATCGATACTGCGTGGTTGTTGGAGGTTTTAACCGTGGCTTCAGTCGGGAAGGAGTATCGAAACTCATTTTATATATGGAGTGTTTTGTACTTTGTGAGGGTAGTTTGTTTTAGAAATATCCAAGAGCCATCGAAGCTCTATTCTTGAATCAATCACTGAGTCAAAGCTACTTTAAAAATGCACTGGCACAACAATAAACTCACTCCTAAAAGATGTTTGAAATTTTCTCCATAATGATCGCGCACCCGAGTTCCAAACTACGACATTCCCCCGACAAAATTTGGAGCAGGTGGTAATGCGACGAGACTTAGAATAGAATCCGCGAAACTTCTGAACCGCGAGATGTTCAGTGGGTCAGGCCATGCCAATCTTTCTCTCTCTCTCTTTCTTTCTTTCTCCATCTCTCTCCTCCCCCCTCTCTCTCTCTCTTTAGAAGCCTTTGAGACATTCGAGCGCACCTCGACGTAGTATTATATATTCCTGGACGTTAATGAGGCGCCTTTAGGTACTTTTTATCCTAAGCCGAGGTACGTGCCCCGAGATAACCGCCTCGAAGGCCCACCGGGTTTATGGGTCATACACGGTCAATGGAGACCCGACCGCGGGTTTTATCGTGCGATATATTCTCGCTCTTACGCGACTACCTCTGTTTTCACGAGGTATTTAACGGCGAGGCGAGCCCCGTGCGGGAATTCTTAATGATTCGAGGATTTAGTAGGTGCGCGAATTAACACTAAAATGACCAAGGCGGTCGAAATGAGTCGAAGGTGGTTTCTTAAAAAACAAGCGCTGTACTAAGTAAGAGGGTATTTTTTGAGATTTTCCACGATTCCATCACAGAGTATGAATCCTACTATCGATCCATCGACGTCTCTTTTCAAAACCCCATCTCTTCAGCCGATCAACCGCGGAACTTGGTTTCACAAATTGTGAATGAGTTCCCTCAACCGACGTATATACGCGTCAAACGCTGTTAAATAAACGACAACGTACACAATAATTGACATTAAATTAAGTACATAATAATATACATAAACACAGTTACTAGTAGCTTTGCCATTAAATTCAATAAACCAATCCTTCAACCGGAGTCCACTACCGACTGCTTACACCGAATATCAACCTATTAAACCACAGTCGACTCCAACACCAGTCACCGCGCGCAATATCTCGCGACAATTCCAACGAAACCCCTATCCAACTGGTACTTCCCCCTCCCTTCCGCATCTGAAACGCAAGAGACTCGCTTTAAAACCCACGATCCATTTCCTGGATGCACCTACGGCTTGCTGCTTCCTGAACAGTTTTCCAGCACCACCCCTCACTCTCTCTCTCTCTCTCCTTCCCTCCAGCCATTCTCTCCTCCTTGCTCCCTCCCTCGGTCGTCCAGGCCCCTCGCGTTTTAAGGGTACGCCAGCGAGAAGTTCGATTACGGGCGGCCAGGATATCTCTTGTTCGCACCATCGGCCCCCTCGTCCTTTCGAGAAGAGTGGCGCTGCCTCGAGGAAGGGATCCGTCGATGGCAGGGGTGCCCGGACGTGGTATTGGTAACACTGCCTGGGGTGGGGGGGAGGCGACTCTTTGATGCCACCAGCGCGTAGACGGTGCTAGGTGCGAAATGCGTATGAATTTCATACGAGGGTTGTAAATCTTTCTCCTTTTATGATACCCCTCCCACGGGCCGGGTTCACCGCGCGCGGGAGCGCTCCTAGAGGGAGGAACGGCGCGTGTCTACGGGGGTTGAGACGACGGCCTGGTTGCATTGAAAGCCAGCCGTGGGGTGCCTTCCATGGGAATAAGGCGATGTCGCGGCTGCCAACGGAAGAGAGAGAGAGGGAGAGAGAGGAGAAGGAAAAAACAAGAGGAGAGAAAGCGAGAGCGAGATAGAGTAAAAGAGGGAGAAAAAAGGAGGAGAAGGGAAGAACAAGAGGGGGAGCGCCAAAGCGAGATCGAGATATGGAAAAAGAGAGAGAAAGAAGGAGCGCAAGAGGAGAAAAACCAGAGCAAGAACGAGATATCGAAAAAGAGAGAGAAAGAGGGAGCGCAAGAGGAGAAGAACCAAAGCAAGATCGACATGGAGAAAAAGCAGGAGAAAGAAGGAGAATAAAACCACAAGACAGAGAAAGAGAGAGACGAGGCAGTGGAAACGAGAGGGATGAAGGAAGAGGGGGTTGGAGAGGGTGAGAGGAAGAAGCGGAAGAGAGGCGCGCAAGAAGCGGGGATGGAGCACGTGGATTATGCTGGTCGAAAAGACGGTGTCGTTTCTCCTACTCCCCGCTCGCATTGTCCGCGGCGGATACGGAGGCGCGGCTCAGGGGCAACATTTTGTGAAAGGAGTACCTTTCCTCCCAACGACGACTCGCGCAAAACGCGCTGATTAACGCGACCGCACCCTGACGCGAATTACCGCCGATCGGACGACTGCTTTGGGATGGATCCCTTTAAAGGGCTGTCCTTTGGTTGCGGTGCTCAAGTGCTCGAGCGCGATGATTATTGGTCGTTGTTGACGAGCTTTGGGGAAATCGTGTGAAGTGTGGAGGATGGGGTGATGATTGTAGGGTTTCAGTTGGAGATTTAGTGGTAATCGTGGCCGCCAAGGAGTGACGTATTAATGTATATATTCTATAATATATATTTCTTGCAGGAATTTTATATATCTGTGAATCCTATGAGTACTATTGATGCGCGCGCATCTCTGTGAATCCCATGAATACTATTAATGCGCACGCACGCACGCACGCACATATACACCAAAATACCAAAATTCACGCGAGAAGTGAATATATACGGGTATATAATAAGTATATAACAAGTAACAAGAAGTAATTCCATAAGAAACACGCATAATAAGAAGTGCTTTTCATAAAAAACACAGATCTACAATTAAAAACGTTCTAGATCATAAATCTTCCATCGACTCACAAACTATCCAATATAAAACAACTTATATAATAGCAAATCGCGTAAATAACGTCCACGACTTCACCGACACACAAATCTCCTCCTCCTCTCCGAACCATCAAAAAACATACTTCCATTCAAAGACACTACTCCCTCCACCAATAACATCCCTCGACCTTTTTTCCATCAAAACCTCAGCACAATCACACCCCCTGCAAAACACGCTACACTGATTCACGCGCTCACGACTTTTCCAAGACCAGCAGCGCCGCGCACGGAGCCTGCAATCTCCCAGGGCGCATCGTCCTCGCAATAAATGGCCTCGAATGGATCGACGGTTTTAGAGGCGAGTCGTTCGTGCCTAATAACCGGCCCTCGCAGCCACGAGGGTCGCGGGTTGGGGGCGGCGGGGGGGGGGGCGTGCGAAGGAGATTGCGCGGACTTAGGTGCCTCTTTCGCGGCAAAGTACACGATCCACCCCCGCCTGAGTCACCCTATCGCCCCGGGACGAGCACGGGAGAGGAGCAAGCTGGCGAAGGGGATGGCCAAGAAATTATTACCGACCGTAATAATCCGGGAGAATTACGGTGTATTACAACCGTTAAGAGCGGGATTTTCGAAGGGCCAGGGCGTATCGGCTGATCGCGGCTGCTGCTGACGTTGGGGAGGGAAGAAAGAGGGAAAAAAAAAAGGGAAGAAAAGGGCTGCGTGCACCGTTTGCTCGCGTCGTGGACTTATTAGGAGAGGATATTCGTTCCTCGCCACTTTCGTGACTAGGAATAATGCGAGTCTTTCTGGCTGCAGGGGTACTGATGATTTTAAGAAAACGAGAAGGGTTTATTAGGTTGATTGGTATATTAAGTTGTCACGAAAGTATCTTTCGCAATCTGCACGTTGCTCAATAAACGAGAAATCTATTTTGTTAAATGTAATTTGTATACTTGAGTCGTCTTCTAGTTGTATACAGAATTCAATGAAATAATACGCAGTAAATATGTTGTGGATTAATTATTTTCTTATGGAAGGGAAGAAACTTTAGGACAAGCTAATATAAACTAAATGTATCTCAAGGAACTTAATACGGACTGCATCTCATGGTTTCTGCTCGAGGATTGGCAAACAAATTAAAAACGAAAACTAAACTTTCGTAATGCAGAAAGAAATAGCTAGATCGCGTGGAAACTCGGTAGAATGCTGCTGGCGCAGATCTTGGTAGAATCGGGGATAGAAAAGCTCGAGGTATGGACGTTTGGAGATGAAATCCGGTGATTGGGCGAGAAATATCCAAAGGGATTATCCGCGCAGTCATCTGCGACTTCGATGCAGGAAAATGGGGCGCAGCAACGCCTTCGTACGTATTTACTCGGAACCAATTTTCTTTATCGCCCAATTTCACGGTTTATGCTAATTCCCAGGAACTGTAAGAATCGTTATTTATTCTAATTTATGCCGATCGGGAGGATAGCGGGGCATTGTCTCACGAATCGGAAGAACTCGGCCACGCAGGTAGAAGCGTGTAACTCGGTCGAGCCCTCCTAATCCTCTTGACAAGCCCGGGATCTCCTCGAGCCGTGGCCGATTCTCGTCCTCCAGCCGCGAGAACTGGAGGCGCAGCGAAGCGCAAGAAAGGTGCAACGAGGTGCAGCACAGTGGGACAAAGTGCAACAAGGTGTAAGAAAGTAGAAGGAAATGCGAAAGAGATGTAACGATGCGGAGTACGACGAAGTGCGACAAAGCATAACAAAGTATTACAGAGTACTACGAAGTACAGAAGGGTGCTACAAAGTATGACAAGACGCAACAAAGTGCGACAAAGCGTAGTAAAGTATGACAAGCTGCAACAAAGAGTAATAAAGTGCTACAAAGTATGACAAAGCGCGACAAAATACAACAAAATATAATTAAATAGGGCGAAACACATGGACGTGCAACGAAGTATTGTGGTAAATATAATATAATAATATAATATAATAATAATAAATATAATAATATAATATAATAAGTAAATACAAAAAAGTGCGACAAAGCGCAAGAAAGTGCGACGTGTAAATTCCTAGCGGCTGATTCCTCGCGGCAAAAAGCAAAAAGCCGAACGTAAGTGCCCTTCAAATTCGAACTAATCGCGGGAAAGTGTCGAGGGCTGTGAACCTTTATTGCGTCCATAAATACCAGCAAAAAGGAAACACTTTAATCCCTACTAGGCAATAAACGGTCGAATAGAAAAGCGTTTACGTCGAAGTTCCTCCTCATTCCTCGACCCAACGCGGATCATAAATCGGCCTTGAATTTGGGGAATTGGGGTTTTGGAAATAGGCAAAAAATCTGGTACAGTTCTTTGTACCTCCATAAGCCATACTGTAGATTTTCTCACTTGTAAATAATTTCATTCGTAAGTACGAAGAGTATTAAACTTTGCTCTGCGGACATTTATTCAAAGCCGCTCATAAATATAACCGATTAAGCAAGACACTTGCGTCTTGGTGTTATAAAATAAAGCGTACGAGTACCTCGACGATAAGAGCAACAAAATCCACCCGCTATTTGGATTCGTCTTCATGACCCTATTAAAATACGTATTTACGAGGGTTGCACCATAACGCGAAAACGTGAATAGTCATAATACAAGTAAATGTTCCAAAACGGTTATCGAGCGTAATCAAGCAGAGCCACAATGGTCATTGTTAACGATTCATAAAATACACGCTCTACTTATAAGCTTGCAATGATACATAATCATATTAATTATCACTTTGAAACATTCTATTGCAATTTCTCTTATTATTTCCTTCCTTCCTCCCTCTCAGTATTATTTTGTCATTGCATGTGACATATATACAATATAATAAACTGCATAATAAAATAAAATAACATTCTAAAATGCATAATAAAAATATTTTCTGGCGGCCCAAGCAAAACACATGATTCCCTTATACCAGTCGAAGCTTACAAGCCTCCGATCTTCCACAACCCTATTCATCATCACTTTCTCATTATACCCTTAGAATAATATAAACACTTCTTAGCGCCCAAAACAAAACCTAGGATTTCATCGACGCCAGTCGACGACTTAACCGCGAGATTAACGAGAAACAAATCCCAGCGAGGCTCTTCGTTCTCCGGCCAGGACACAAAGGGGCCCAAAGTCGCGACGAGAGCGTTTAGAGAGCGAGAGAGAGAGAGAGGGGTCGATTCGAAACGCGATCGCGCCTCGGTTGAAGCGAGAGGTGCTCGAAAATGGAAAGCATTTAGCGGAGCGCGACTTCAAACGGCCGATCCCAGCGGACAGTTTCGCGGCTGGCAATACGTGATGGCCGAGGAGGTGGAAATAATCCGGATGCGGGATTTGCCAGCGCGCGTGTGCCTTTTACGTGCCTCCGCTAATGGCTCCAGCTCGACGGGCAACAGTCAGATAAGTCGTAAATACAATCCGCGGCTTTTAATGCCGGCGCAGACCTAGAGGCTGTCGTTTGTGCGCGCACGGACCGCCGACGCGATCATAGAGGCTCGATTCTTCCCTCTTCCTTCCTTCCGCTGCTCGTCGAAACGACGATTATTATATTCCCTGCTGGTAAAGTAGACGTGTGGCGGTTTTTGGAGGATCGTGGAAACGATTATTTTCGCTGGTCGTGAATAACTGTTGGAGGTAAATGTTTGGTAAAAGTTTGGAGTGAAAGGAAAGGCTTGTAACGGAGTATAATGTGCTGGAGTATAATATTGCCAAAGGTTTGGATTTTTAAAGAAAAGAACTCGCGATGAGATCAGGACTGAAGGGAATATTTCCAGCTTTATATTGTTTAATATAGTGTACATAGAGACTGAAAAGATTTTGCAGCTCGCCAAAGCAACCATTACCACTCTCTCCTTTAGATTATCAAAAATCAATAAACATTATCCATCAGTGTACTCATTTTCGCAACAAGTACGTCATTATTTCTATTAATGTAACAAGTATGCCATTATTTTATTAACTTAATATAGACGAAAGAATTCGAGAAGTAGAGAGATCCAGTCTCAGCCACTCAAATTTACTTCCAACGCCTTCTCCTACGTAATTTCAAACTAATCCTCGAACGGAATATCCACTAACAAGATCCTCGATACAAAAACACTTTTATCTATCGCTCGTCCCACTATTTATTCATTTTCACGTCTTAACAACATACAATGTCCATAAGAAGAAGCTCTCGTATCCCGAATTACGCGCAAACATCCATATCCATTGGCGATAATAAAGATTATCCCAGTCACTCCGCGATTCTCAGGAACGGCGCGGCTCAAAGAGGAGGAAAGGGCAGGGGGAGGTTTTTTTTTCACGGAAGCACCGCCAGCGGAAGTTGCCAGGGGCGGCGCACCCTCGTTGGGTGGGCCAACGGCTGAATTAAAATTGATGGATAAGGGCAGACGGCCTCGCAATTTTCATCGAATTAACCGCCGTGCCGCCGAATTACTTTGCCACCGCGAGAAAAGGATAACGAGAAGGAGAGGGAGAAGGGGGAGAAAGGAAGATGGAAGAAAAAGGACTAGAGAGAGAGAGAGAGAGAGAGAAAGAGTCTCGATTCGTCTTTTGTGAGGCGGCCTCCTTCGCGCTCGGACTTTTTATTAGGAACGAAAAGGTGGGCTCGCGAGAGTAATGAATTACTGAATTTCGTGTAACCCTGGGGGCGTCGTGAGGATGATAGACGCCTCGCGGTTCGAAATCGCTGCATTCGAGAATTGGCCGTTTGTCCTGCTTCAGCATTTCCCCGAATTTCCATGGAGCACGTGGAAAATCGACCGCCGAGAAAAATGTCCGCGATCAACTGAATCGTATTGAAGAGTTCTATTTGAGGATGGAGGGTTTTGACAGGACTTTGTGCGGAATAATCCCTCGACTCGGTGAACTGGGTTTTAAAGAGAGGGTTTCTTGGTGTTACAGGCTTGGTGGTTCATAGATTTGTTTAATTGTGCTTCTGTTTGAGTATTATATATTGTGTAGAACGATGGTCCTCTTTCTTTTAAGATACACGTGGTGTTCTAAATATCCAAAAGCAGTCCTTACTTTTATCATTAATAATCCCAATACTACGATTCTTAATCTTACATGACCTATCAAATATCCTAATCTTTATCCTCAGTCCTCCTCTAGCTGTACACATAATTCACTATAACAATATAAAAGCGACTGATTCAATATCCATAATAATAATATTTCTCGCTCACTCACCTGCTATTTTTCAAGAACAATCCAATCGATCGAATCGCCATTATCGTATCCAAATAATCCATTTCGACCACTCTTAATATTTACGCTTTATCACTATCTGCTCCATGAGACAGCTCGCCAAAACATCCCAATATCCAACCCAAAGAACTCACAGCGCCTAGCATCCCGACGGATTACTCAAGGAGTACATAAGATCAACACCGCCAGGAAGGCGAGGAAGGAGGAAAGGCGAGCTCGAGGCGATAACGAATCGCCCAATTCCGTGCAACGGCCGTCCCATCGAACGATGATAAATTCGAATCAAGCCGAAATCACTGCATTTCGAAATTGGCAATTTGTTCTGGTTCCAAAACGGAGGTCTGCAGGGGGGGGGGAGGCTTCCCTCGATTTCTGGCGGCGCGGCTAGCCATTAAAATCACCATCGATCCTGAGCAACGCTCGCCTATTCCTCGCGAGGGCAGCGAGCGCTATGGCATTATTCACGGTTAAGAGGAATCGTACCTGTCGCGAGCGAATCGCAGGTAAATTGGGCACAATGATCGTCCCGCAGGTCTCATTGTGGAAATAATTCCGAGAAAGGAATTCGATTCTGACACCGCGTTTCATCAATGTCAACCGGGCCGAACGGCTCGTCCATTAATCTCCGGCGAGCGCAAATTCGCGAAGTGGATTTATAGTCCTAGTAATAAATTTTCAGGGCCTAACGGCAACGATCGGCTGGCGTCTTGCGTTTCCTTTCTCTCTCTCTTTTTAAGTTTCTTTTTTTTTTTTGAAGGGAGGAAGGGGGATGGATAGACGCTTTTCGAGTCGCGACTCGAAGGAGGTATGGATTGATTTTTTGCGGGGAAAGTTTTTTCATCCCCGCTGCAGCTGGGGATTTTTATTCGAAGCTTGCGTTGACCCTTCCTCCTCGAGACGTGGAAAGTTTTAAGTGGCTTGTAATTATCCGCGCTTCGATTGGTCGATCGCTCGGATACGTTTGGAGGACGACAAAGGGAGGATTTGTTGTAAGCTGTGGGTGTAGCGGGATTTTCACTTAACTCTCATCCTCACATCTATCCACATTACCCAATAACCACAATAATCTCCACAGCAAGTACAAAAAATACAACAAAACTCAGTCTCGGTACTCCATAACCAGCACATCCGAGTATCTTTCGATACTCATGGTTACCAATTCGAATTCCTCGAATTCACATCGGCCTCCACCTCCAGTCCCACCCATTATTCCCAAGGGTCCAAACTCAAAATTCCTAATCGCCGCTTCTTTCTGTTTCAGGTACGTAAACCGCCCTCGTAGGAGCGAAGCGCCGTATCGTAAGTTAATCCTGCGAGAGAGGAGCCAGCGCGTCCTATTCTCGGTCGACTCTCAATTAAGGCCGGCGAACAATGAGGGGTCAAAAGCGCGGCTAATTTATGACACCGACTCGGCCTCTTCCACGATAGTCGGGAGTTTTCGGCCGTTGTCGAAGCGGCGCCAGTTATTTTTTACCTGCTGGATCGGCTCAAGTCGAAGCGAGGCGGATATCGTAGGGCGAGGAGCGGCCCTCTCCCTCCTCCCTTCTCTCCTCTCGCTCGAAAGGCGGCCAGTCCAGAGGGAGGGGCGGAGAGGTGGAGAAAGTTTGAGAGAAGAGGAAGATAGGAAGATTGGAAGAAGAGAGAGAGGGAGGTTGGGAGTTTGAAAGAGTTTAAGAGAGTTTGAGAGAGTTTGAGATCATTTGGAGGAGTTTTGGGGTGTTTCAGAGGGACTTTGGAGAAGTTTCAAAGAGTTTGAGGGAGTTTGAGGGTTTAAAAGAGCTTGGCAGAGGGTTTTTGAGGAGAACTTTTTTAAACTTTGAGAGGGAGTTTGACTGAATTTGAAAAGAAGTTTGAGAAAGTTTGAGAGAATGTTTGAAACAGTTTAAGAGAATGTTTGAGTTTGAGATTCTTTGAGACAGTTTGATAGAATATTTAAAACAGTTTGAGAAGCGGTTCCAAAGCTTGGTCAAAATGTAAGATCTTAACCAAACCTCAAAGCCATTCAACAAAACTCCCAAGCCACTCCCAAAAACATTTCCAAACCTTCAAAGACTTCCCCATAAAAAAAAAACAACGCAACTCCTCTCCAAAAAAAAACAAGAAACTCCAGAAAAAACCGATACATATAGACAAAGTTTGAGAGGATCGAGAGACAGAGGTAGGCGAGAGGGAAAAAGGGAGATCGAAAAAAGAGAAAGAAGCGAGACACGGTGGATAAGATTGGAGCCATAAGAGAGCGAGAGAGGAGGGCAGGCACTTTATGCGTTTCTTTCGTCGCGGGGTTTCGTTTGCAATAATTTATGCGGGAAGACAGCTTGAGAAATGACCGCTGGCTCCTTGTGCAACCTTAATTTGCAACAGTTTACTTCAGGAACGTTTTGAGAAATGGCTGCCGGCAAGATACGAGGGCACGGCCGGCAGTACGTTTCTGTTGGATCGCATGAAGACATTTATCGAGGATCGAGGGCCGATGAGGGAATACGCGGTGCCTCCCTTTTCGGCCCTTCGCCTCGACGCAATCACCGCCGCGTGTAGGCGAGTGGGAAAAAAGAAAGTGCGCCTGGTGATCGGTTAACGAACAGTTCGTTCAACGGACAAATCGGACGACGGACGCTTTCGCGAAAGCTGACTCGATAATTCCGCTTTTTTGGCCCGAGCATTGGCCCAAGTTGCATGGGCTTTAAGACGATCGCGGATCGTGAGTGTGAAATAGAGCTTCTGAGGAAGATTTACGTGTCGAAAAGATAATATTTGTCTATATTAATGATGTTAATTTGATCTTTTTTAATCTATTATTTGTTTATCTATTAATAATATTAATAATGTAGAACCTAGTAGCGTCTTGATCGATGGTGTTCAAGCATCGTTTATCGTAGATGCTTATACAGGTAGATGCTGTGGAATTTATTCGAAATAACTAGTGAAATGTGATATCCCAAGCACTTAAAAAAGATGCGTTAACTTTAAATCTGGATATCACCGTTAATTTAAAAGATCTGCCTTTTTCTACTACGAATTAATTTAAACATTTACCCTGTTTTACAACTCGAGCAAAGGTTTACAGTCTGCGATGCGATTTTAGTAATACTATTTTCATTTCCTCTGATTAACCATGAGCTTTAGAAGAGGAAACACGAGGACTCTCGCGATCGGCTTTAGAATATGAAGCACGAGAATTCTCGCGATCCGTCCGCAATGCGTCGAATCTACCTTTCCGGTTCATCGAGCGCGCACACGTAACAGCGTATATAAATCGGTCATATACACCCGCGGGACAATTACTGCTGTAACGATCCGCGACTACGATCCATCAGAATTCCGTCACGCGTCGTGAGCTAACCACGATCGCCTGAAAGTCCCTCGGTCTTTCCACGCCTTCGATTTAGCCCCACCTTGATCCTTAACCGAATACAGGTTTTGCACTGCTAATGCGCACTTTCGCACTTTAAATCCACCCTTTCGCGCTCGAAATTCATCCTCTCGCTAATCGAGCTCACCCTCTGGGAGATCGAGTTTTATCATCGAAGATGGAGCGAGACGTGGTCGTTTTGCCAACTCGCATTGTGAATTATAACGATTTCGCTCGCATTGAAATTATAACGCGGATTAAGGCACGAGCGATTGGTTCGTTTTGAAATTCTTTTCCATAATGATTTAATTATTATACGAAGTAATTACGGTGAAACGTATTATCGATATTAACACATAATCAATTAATTCCGAATCCTCTCTGCGTCATGATCTAATTATCAGACCTACTACCAAATATCATCAGACGCAGTCATTTTGCTAACCGTTACTCGCATTACAATTAAAACCCCAATTAACACATATTTTATACATACATCATAAATTCACCCTATCCACCTAAATGTACAATATACAAGATCACGTATCGTCCGCAACTTCCAAACAATTCCCAACTATTATCACTCACAAACCTCCAACGATTATCCAAACCTCGTATCAAACTCTCCACTTCCTCAAAATAAAAAAAAAAACATGGATCCTCAAAATGAACAAAAAACATTATAGGTCCTCAGAAGCTTTCGAACTTCTCACGATCCTCCGCCAAAGATCCCCGAGGAATCCCAGCGGGTGCAGCGCGAGGCTCGAGCCGCGATTTCAGGGAGGCGAGGAGATAAAAAAAAGGAAGAGGGGGGAGGCAAAGAAGCGCGATGGGGGCGCGGGAGGGAAATAAAGGACGGAAAGCGTGGTAGCGCGGTATGAAGTCAATTACATTATGCATATGACCGTTGGTAGGCAATACAAGAAGCAATCGGGCGGCGATGGAGGCATGCCAGCGCTAAATTAACTACCTACCTAGTTGTGCGTAATGCAATAATGTATTAGCCGCGGTGGTACCCTCCTCGAAAGCCCTCCTCGCATTCCATCTCCTCGCGTACGCCTCGCAACTGCCCTTCCTCGCCCGCCTGTCCGTCTCTGTCCGCTTCGATGCGCGTTCGCGTATATTTACGTACGTCCGTTGCACGTCCGCGAGCGTCCAGGGCTGATTCCCCTGGATGCCCGCCGGAGAAAAATTATCGATGTAAATCACGGTGCGCCTACGCCGCCGGGACGAGGATGAATTTCCTGTAAATTGGATTAAAAGTCGTCCCTCTCCACGGTTGGGGGGAAGGAGAGGGGGGTGGAGAGGGTGATAAGGGAATCGTGGAGTTTCAGGGGAAGGATGATGAGTTTAATGGAATTCGTGCTGGCGTGTTTCTTCGTTCGATATGGTGCTATGTAAGTTTTGCTCGATGAGTTGGTTTGCAAAGGATTTTTTTTGAGTTGGATTAGATGTTGGGATTATTTATGGCTGGGGGAAAAGAGAGGGGAGTGGAGAGGGTGATAAGGGATCGTGGAGTTTTAGGGGAAGGTTTAGGACTGATGATGGAATTAAATTAGTGATTGCATATTTCTTTATTCGATATATTATTATATTAAAGCTTCTTAAGTTTCGCGTGTCTTTGATAGGCGTGGGGATGAGGTTCGAGTGTAAACCATGAATTTGCTTTAGATTGGATTACGATTCAAGGTGCACCATGGAAAGAAGAAGTACACCATAAGAGAATCATCGATCTTCGGAGAAAACTTCAGATTCAGCAATCCCTCCAATCAAATACAACGACACATCAACCTAGAAACACCACACCCAAATCGCCTCCAACCCTCCACACAACCAATCTATTGATATTGAACCAATAAAAAAGAAAAACGAGTTCCAACGATCGATTCAAACAATCAATCGCCAACCAAAAAGGGAAAGTCATTAACCCCTCTCTACTATTTAATCAACGTACGATTAACACACCCCAAAGCAGCCCCTCTAACCAGCCGATAACGATCAGCGCCACGAATTCCTACGGAGTAGTAAGAAGCCGGAGTTATGCGTCGGAAGTATAAGAATAATCCCAAAGTTTTGCATTCCCATGCACGGTCGATCCCTCGATAACCCGCCAGGTGCCCCCTTTGTTTCCACGAGGAGATACCTCCCCGCTCGCAATCGAGGATTGCGTAACGGACAAAGCGTATCCACGGCGCTGCGTGCACGTGGACGCACTCCCTTCGGGCTTTACGGTGGGAGCTCGAATAAGGTTTTAGCGCCTTCGTAATGCCCAGTAAAGCTCCCAGTTTATCGGGCGTTTTACACGCCGTGGCAAAACGCGGCTGGGCCTCCGGCTGAGCGCTGGAAATTGCCTCTTGAGATGGAGGAGGAGAGCTGTGCTGGCTGGTGGAGGGAGCGAGAGGGTTTGGAGGAAGGAGAGAGAGGGAGAGAGAGTCGTGGAGAAGGAGTGAGAAGGTTTGATGGAGGAATTGAGGAGGTTTGGAGGAAGGAGTGAGAAGGTTTGGAGATATTTTAGGTACCACAGCGCGGATATTAGAAGATGGAGATTCGCAAGGTCAATATTCATGCCGACTCGAGACTAGAATTTTATTCCATTAAGCGTGCAGAATATCGGTCGCGATTGAAAGATATTAGAAGGATTCTTGCCTTTTCTTCGCTCCTTCCGCGCGTCTCTAAATCAACGCCCACGGAATACACTTAAATTAGAGACAAAAATCCGCTTCTAGTGCGCTCAGAGGCTACAAGTTACAATTAAATACAATAATATTAGCAAGTTAGAAATCTCTCTCTCCCTTCCCTCCCTCAAAAACCCAACACATCCCCTCAATCGCAAAACCAAAATCCTCCTCCAGTACCTCCAGAAAATACAATATAACTCACAATTAACTAATACCAGAAAGATAAAAGCTTCGACACTCATCATCCACCTCTCTCCCTTCCTCCACCAAAAACCCAACACGACATCCCCCCAATCTCAAAAACCAAAATCCTCCTTCTCTCGCGGGTAATATCGGTCAGAATTCAACCAATGGCGCAGCGCGCAAAACAAAGGCATTTCCAAGCGAGCGGCATAATGCGCGAGGCCGGGCCCGCGGGTCCGCGTATGCAGAAACACGTAGGTGTACGCGCGGCAGAGTACACGAAAGCGGGCTTAACGGAGAGGCAACCCTTTATCTCGACACGAGTGGCATACGACCGCTCCGGCGGACCGTGAAAAACGCTCGCGCGAGCGAACTCTTAACGGCCACTGGGGGGCCTTATCGCTTAACGGCGGCTTTTCATTTCGCAAAAGTCGCCTAACGGCCGGCTTTAACCGCCGCTCGGCACGATACTTCCACGCGGATCGTGTATCTGTCCGGGGATCGCCGATCGATCCGCCGATATTTCCATCGAAATACCACCGAACTCGCTCCAGATACCGCGAGTCGAAGGTGCTTCCTCGATGGGTTCGTCGCTGTGTTCCTCGGTATCGGATCGAGCGGTTCGAGGCGAATCGATTAAACTTCGAGCAGGTCGATCGTGGATGTGGGATTCGTTTTGCGAGGGATTGAGTTAGGTACTGTACTAAGAGTTGTTTTTTTTTTTTGCGCGCCGTGGAAAATCGAAGGAAAGGTTGTACTTGTTCGATGTGTTATATATACTGGTACTATATATATTGGATATTTCAATTAAAATTTAACGAAACGCTCTGCAAATACCGCGAGTTGAATGTGTTTGCTTGATGAGTTCGTCGCTGTTTCTTGAATCGATTGAACTTTGAGCGGGTCGATCGTGGATGTGAGATTCGTTTTGCGAAGGATTGAGTTAGGTGCTGTATTGCGAATTATTTTTTTCGCAGCGTGGAAAATTGAGGAAAAGGTTATACTTGGTCGATGTATTATATATACGCGTACTATATATACTGGACATTTCAATTGAAATTCCGCCAAAGGTGCTCCAGATATCGCGAGTCGAAGGTGCTTCCTCGATGAGATCGTCGCTGTGTTCCTTGGTATCGGATCGAGCGGTTGAGGCGAATCGATTAAACTTCGAGCAGGTCGATCGTAGATTCGCAATCGGTCGTGGACCAGTCAGGTTACCTTCTGCATCGCGAGTTATTTTTTTCGCAGAGTGCAAAATTGAGGAGGAGTTTATACTTGTTCGATATGTTCATCCGATATACTTCTTTCGTATACTTATTCGATATTTCCATCGAACTCGAAGCACAACCAATACCCGCACCGCGTGCATTCTCAAATCAAAATAGAAACGACGAAGAATAATTTGAACAAATCAACATAACGATCCATATACCGCGCAAAAATCATAGAAAACCTCGTAAAATACTTCGTCGTAAAGCGCTGCGCTTTTTCAATGAACGACCGACCAGTCACTTTAACCACTCCAGCAGTTCTACCGTTAATATCCATCGGGAACGCATATAATCAGCAGCTGCAATGCGCGCACCCACGTTTTCGCGTTTAACCGCACTCCGGCCGGGGGCCTGCTAGCGGAAGTCACGTCTCAATATTAGCACGTCCATTTTCCTTGATCAACAAACAGTGACACTACCCGATCACGGCCTAGTGGTATCCGCGTCCTCGTCGAGGCTCGTGCAATAAACGTCATAGGCGTGGCGCGAGGCTGAAAGAATATAGATACGCGCATACATGGATACATAAATTCGAGTACAGATATACATAGATACATAAGTACAAATACATACATACGTGGATTCATAAATACAAATATATACATACATAGACACGTAAGTACAAATGCATACATACGTAGATAAATAAATACAAATATATACGTACGTAGATACATAAGTCAAATACATACATACGTAGATACATAAATACAAATACATACGTACGTAGATACATAAATACAAATACAAATATAAATATATATATCAATATAAATAAATAAATATAATATATA